>JANHFL010004236.1:61607-72685 GCA_032468155.1 Oxyrhabdium leporinum
ATTGCATTGTTTTAAATAAAAGCTGTGAACCGCCCCGAGTCTTCGGAATGGGGCGGTATATAAATACAAAAAAAAAATTAAAAAAATTAAAAAAATAAACAATAAAAATCTTTGCAAGCAGTTGGCTGTAGGTGAGCACATGTCCCAAATTGTGCTCTCCCACATAGCCTTACTCAGATGCAGGATTCTTGGGTATTTTGTCTCATAATTATGCATTGATTTCCTAACACCATTTTGTTTTATGCCAATGTCTCTTTCAGGCACACTATGAGTGGAGTCGTGTTCATTTGCCTAAAAAGATACCCAGTGATGAATCAATATCTTTAAATATACCACTGAACACTAGTATACAAGAGGTAAAACATTTTTCTTTTATTATCATAAACACCTTAATATGGTTAAACTGTTTTTTGCCAAAGATCAGTGGTCAATTTTGTAGAGAGTCAGAGAGAATACATAAGATTATTTCATTTGTAAACTATATTGGGTTGGAACACTTCTCATCCAGTGATGCAAAGATTTATGATGAGCTAAACAATGAGCTCTTTGCCAAAGATTAACATTCAGCATTTCAGACCTATGTTGAGGTTCTTTCAGGGGATAGGGTTATGTTAATCATAGGCACTCTTATAAATTAGCATATTCATAGACACACACACCCCAAAGGCAGGAGATAAGTTCTGGTAAATGGCAAATGCCTAGCAAGGATAGTTACTGATTCCTGCTTACTATACTATGATACAGAGGAATGTTTGAATGCCACGCAACAGGTATGAATTTTAAAAAGAATAGCTTCCAAAAAGTAAAACTGGGATTAAATCTAGGCACAAAGAGGTGTCTTCGGATCACTGTTGTCCTCCTTGAAATAAATAGATCTTCCAGCACTTAAAATTCAATATCATTGCAGAAACCATATAATATTTGTGTTCCTCTATCAAAGACACTGAAAGATACCTAATGTTGAGGGTCATTTCAGTAAGTCAGTAGCTGATACTCTGTATGCTGTTTAACCCCAGAAAGGGTTTAGAAATTGCCTGTGTGGAAATTTCTGAACTTTGTAAGGGCTCATCCTTGAAAGATCAGATAGCCAAAAACACTTTTTTTTAGTTTTCTTTGGGAAGAGGGTGGGGGGAGAAGCTTTACACCATATCAAGTGGTGTTAGGCTGCCTCCTGCTGTGATATCTGTCTAATTTGGGACAGATTGTACAATGGGAATTTGCACCACATTTAAGATATAGCATCCTTCCTAGAAGTTTTAAAAAGAGGAAAAATGGCTTTTCTCATTGGGGAAATCACTAGCATTCATTCACAGAGAAACACCACAGACCTTTGGAGAAGACCAAATAACCCTGTAAAACGGAGGTACAATTTCACCTCAGTCTTTGATCATTTCATACTAGTGGATCAGCCTTTAATTTGACCCTACATTTGGTGAATATCTCTGTAGAACCAGAGAATAGGGATAATGGCAACAACAGTAATAGAGAATCTATATAGTTATTAATGTTGGACTAGGCCTGGAAACCTTGGGTTCAAGCGCACCATCAGCCATGGATGTTTCCGGGTGACCTTGGGCTAGTTACATTCTCTCGGTGGGATGTTTCTCACAGAGTTGTCATTAATTAATAGTATAAACATGATTTATGTCATTTTGTTATTAATAAAATGACAAACAAAATATTATTGGTAGTTTTTTATGTGGAAATTTGAAGGTGAGTAACAATGCTATTTTATTATGGGTCCGTGTGTGTGTCTGTGTGTGTGTGTATGAGAGAGAGAAAGAGAGAGAGAGAGAGGGAGACAGAGACAGAGATATATATTATTTAAGGCTGGGAAAATGTTGTCCCATGATGAAGAGCTGTATGCATGAATTGTAAAATGAATTTAGCTTTGGTTTACAGTAAAAATCTTTGCAGTACTTTTGTTGCATTCTAAATCAACCCCAATATGGTTGAGGCAATTAGTGATTGTGTGTAATATTTATAACCAAATTGTTTTGATATAAATGCAAAGTTTTGAAATAGCTTTCCTGGCACCCTCAGGTAGATTAGACTTTAGCTATATTGATCATAAATTCTGAAAAATTTAGCCTAAACAAATTTGAAAGCCATAAGAATGAGTACAATTATTCTAGATACCCTCAGACCTCAACATAAAGTAGAATTGATGGTATTAAGGATACCATTGGTAACTCTGCAGTGCTATTTCAGAAATATATCCTACTGGATTCATACTGCATAAGACAAGTATGCAGAGAAAAAAAAACCCAGGATGATCCATATATTTGAAGCACATGGAGTCAAGCCATTATGTCATGTACTTCAGGCATGTCTAGCCAGTGAGCCACATGAGGCCCTAGACAGATAGTATTGCGGCCCATTATAAATTTAAAGATTAAAATAATCAATCCCATGATACTATATAGAATTTTTATAGTAGGTTTTTCTTTTTGTGTGTGTATTTATTTTAATTACTGATATGTAAATAAGGTTTTTAAAATATTTAACATAATCACTAGCACATTTTGTGGTCATTGAACTTGTTTGCTAAATTTTACCAATTAAAAAAATTAAACCAAAAATCTTTGTTCCATGTGATTCTGTTCTTTCCAGAATTCCTGTTCGTCCCAAGATGATCTATCTTATCCGTCAAGTGTTCCCCAAAATATATCAAAACCATGCAACCTCCTTTCAGTTGGTATGTCTTCTGCACACACTTGTAGTTTGATCAAATTATATAATCCTTTTATGGATACCAGTAAAGGAGAATATTTGCAGCTCAGGGTTGAAATGAGGTGTCCTTGTGCTTTCTGAGCTTGGTTGTTTTCTTAAAGTCATTTCATTACCCAAAGTAGGCAACCTTATCAGTGCTAGAGTCTTCACACTAGCACTGATGATGTTACTTAGTTTGGGTAATGAAACGTCTGCAAGGAAAAAAACCAAGCTCAGAGATCACCAAGGATCTCTCACCTCTTATGAATACAGCATAATTAGATAGTGTCTCTCTGCTTCACAGAATGTTAATAGCAGATTGGACCAAAACAGAGTTGAACCAATAGCATCCTATCCAAGATAAAATTTTAGACTGAAGACTGGTACAAGTAGTCCTCGAATTATAACAGTTCATTTGGTGACCGTTCAAAGTTACAGTATCATTGAAAAGAGTGACTTATGACCGTTTTTCACACTTTGCAGCATCCCCATGGTTATGTGATTAAAATTCAGACACTTGGCAACTGACTCATATTTATGACGATTGCAGTGTCCTGGAGTCATGGGATCGCTTTTTGCGACCTTTTGACAAGCAAAGTCAATGGGGAAACTAGATTCATGGAACAACGGTGTTACCATTTTAACACCTGCAGTGATTCACTTAACAACTGTGACAAGAAAGGTCATAAAATGGGGTGAAATTCACTTTACAAACGCCTCACTTAGCATCAGAAATTTTGGGTGCAGTTGTGGTCATAAGTCATGGATTATCTATTCTACAGTAATCAGTGTTCTTTCTAAAGTATTATGTGGATAGGTATATAGATTTCTACTATATTGTTTTAAATAAAAAATAAGTTGTGTAATAAAAGATAGATTTACCTTAGATCTGTAGAATTAAAAGGAAGTTCAGTCTCACTATGTCAAGATGCAAAATTTGGTTTTCTAGCAAAAAAAAGAAAATACCAACAAGAAATCACAAATTTGGTTGTGGTATAAATAACAATCACTTTATGGTCTTGCATTTCATTCTGGCCTGCCTTCTTTTTCAATACATTTGTCTTTCCTTCTAGTATATTGTATCTTTCTGATTTGTGAATTTGGTTGCAACCCATTAGGCTGCGGCTGGTCTCATCTCTGAGCAGCATTGCCAACTATTCTACCAACAGCCATACTGTACAGTGCAACACATTTGGAAGATACCAGATTATATTTCAGGAGAACAAAAGTGCTTTTAGGTTCATAAAAATAACTTGATGTTATTTGTTGGGATAATGAGAGGAACAAAAGAAAAAAAGAAAAACCAATCTACTGATTGTGTTGCAGCCATTTGGTGTGGTGCAGCGTGGCTGGGATGGTAGTAAATTGTAGGTAAATGACGGACTAATTCTGGGTTTATTTTGTGCTTTGTTTTTATTTTTACTCTTTTTTAAATTAATAAGGTACTTTTCTTTTGTGATAGTTAAGGATGAACCACAGTCGCTGATCAGTTATGTTCCACACTCCCAGAGTACTCAGTCTTGCATATCTCAACAAAGTTCTTCATCTAACACAGATAGTTCTAATTCATCAAATTCCACTCCAGGCTTGCTACAGATATCAGAAGCTAATCCAGGTATGCAGCTGAGAGTTTTGAATCCTACTCATAATCAATTTGTTTTATTATATATCTAGATCAGCTCTCTAGAAATATCAACACAATTTTCACCAATGTGCATGCATTATTCTTTTACATATTTGCGAGAGTTATTTGGGGGGGGGGGCATTTATAAAAAGAAAAGTAACTATTTTTTTCTTGGTAGCATTGATCAGAAATAAAATTGCTCAGATAGTGATATACTGTAACTATTCATCATTTTATAGTTTCAGCTTATACACAGTTTAAGAATGTAAAAGAAAACAGAAAGTATATAGAAGGTGAAACTTTTGAACAGAAGCTTCATGTCACTGCAGAATTTGTGATTGTTTTAAACAATGAGGATTGTAACCAAGGTGCTTTTTCAAGAGGCAACTGGACTTTCTGATTTTACTTTGAAGACGTCCAAGAAGCTTCTTCAGCTCTTGAAAAAAACCCTTTGGGATAACCATGACCAGGATGACTGAAAATCTCCATAGACATTTAACTATGCACTTTGGAATGAGGATTATAATTAATCTTCTGACATCTTGATTTACAACATTAAATAACATTTAAAATGTGTTCCTTAAAATGGTATTTAGAACAAAATGAGTATAATAAAAATGAAGTGAACATCTAAAAGAAACTTAACCAATCAGGAAAAAAAGCCTTTCTGTAAGCTATGTTATACAAAACATTTGGAAGTATATGTACAGAAGGCAGTTTTTCCTGGAACATGTGGACATATTTCTGCCAAGATTGTCTCTTTCATGTTGGAGAGAACCACAAAGTGGGACACACCGACTTTTGAAACATACTATCTGCTTAATACCTGAACAACAGTCTCCAAATGCTTTAGGTGACTCTAATATTTAGGTAAAACAACAAGATAGAAATGTTAGTCTAAAGTTTGCAATTTTCACACTGCACCAATGTGTGTGGTCTGCCTTACCATCTTTCACCTTCAAGTGATCATAAATGCTCATCATCTTTATCTAACAAAAGCAATGGCTGTGTGTCCAGATATGACAAAAAGGTAGATAATACAATTAAGGATCTGCTGAAGGAAGGGCTAGTATATAGGAAATAATGGGAGAATACAGCTTTTATTTTAATAAAGGTGAAAAGACATAGTTTTGTTTTTGAAGTATCATACTAAAAAAATTAAGAAAATATGCTCTGTTCTCTTAAATAGCTCTATATAGTTTGATATTATTTTTATTTTAGGACTGAATCAGATATATTTTGTTTGCTTCTTTCCATCTCTATGTTAGACTTTATATTCAGGACTATGCAGTCACAAGATTTTGCTGTAGCTCATAATTGGATCCAAACTAAAAGAGAGGATATCGTCCATCAGATGACCGACACATGCATTAACCAGTGTTTAGATGCCCTTCTTTCCAGGGATTTAATCATGAAAGAGGATTATGAACTTGTTAACACCAAACCTACAAGAACTTCAAGAGTCAGGCAATTGCTTGATACTACTGACAGTCAAGGAGAAGATGTCTCTAGAATCATAGTGCAAAAACTGAAAGATAACAAACAGATGGGACTTCAGCCTTATCCAAATATACCTCCTGCATCCAGGAGCACTTCTTTACATCTATAAATGTCAGCACTTGCAATCTGGATTCCTATTTCTGAAGTACCCCTTTATGTTTCTGCTGCATGGTTCTAAACTGAGGGTCTTAGTTTTCTGGTTGAGGGGGAGGGCATCTGGTAAATGAAAGTATTACACAATGTTCTTACCATTTTTAAAAATAACAACACACTTGGACTTTCCTTACTGAATAAATTTGTACTTTGTGGAATTATTAAAAAGAAAATACAAATTATGCCAAAGATATAAAATACAAAAGAATAGGCAACTCAGTAGGGCTTCCTGTTTTTTGAAGCATTCTGTCGATCAAATCTGTTTTTAAATAGGGAAGGATTACTGGGTTAGTGAATTAGGATTGTTCTAAAACACTACCCTTTATAAAATATTTTATATGAATAGGAACCACTTCTACATGAATTTGCTTGCCTTTAAACATGTGCTTTCTGGCAAAATATACACGCCCTATTTGGCTATTGTCAGGGGCCCCCTCGCCTTCCATTTCAAGAAAGTAGAACTCTTGAAACGATGAGTTTCAAGCAGGATACTTTTTGTTGATCAGAAGTGATAGCAGGACAAAGTAAGAGCAAGTTCTAAAATTCTCCAAACAATACAGTTAGTTTTAAGGTTACCGTACCCCATCCTGGTTTTGTGATGGCCCTTAGCCAATCCATAGGTGTAAAGATGTTTTGGTAACGGTTGTCTCGAAGAATAGATAAGGACCCTAAGAGGCCTCTCAGAGGAGTGTGATAGAAAGTGGAAAACGAAAGTGTAGGAAAGCGAAAGTTATCCTAATACAATTTATAGTAGCCTTTCCCCCCTGTGTAAGGCAGTAGAAAATTACAGAAATGTCAGGCTCCCCCTCCCCACCTTGAAAGAATGGCAGATTCACTTTTATGGGGATCTGACACTCAGAATGATGTACAATATTAAATATACCCCAATAATGTTTTCAGGATATTGCCCAGCTACATTTGCCCAGAACAAAAGTATCTTGGGAAGACCAGGATTGCACACCATATTAAATGGTCTTACATGATGTGGAACAACATATGATCAGCCACTTGGTTTCCATTTGACAGAAGAAAAACAGCTCATCTCTTTCTTGAACATCCTGATCACCAGAGACCACAATGGCCAACTAGAAACTCAAGTCTACAGAAAAACCACCCACACTAACCAGGTCTTCCACTCCCAAAACAACAACCCAACCTCCCACAAGAGAAGCAGTTTAAAGAGCTTATTTAAAAGAGCCCAAAAGACACTACAGCAATCCAGAACAGCAGAAAAAGGAAACAGAGATTCTATACAACATATTCCAACAAAATGGATGTCCATTTATCAAAACTTTATCAAAACGTCCCTGACCACTCAACGCAATACAGCACAACCAACACAAACCCTAAAAAGAATTAAACTGCCCTACATCAGGAATATCTCAGAAACCACCAACAGACTACTACAACCACATGGAATCAGCACAGCACACAAGCCAATTAAAGCCCTTCAAAATATCCAAAGCAGACCAAAAGACCCAGCAACCCCAGAAGAAAAAAACGGAGTCATCTACAACATTCAGTGTAAGGACTGCAACAACCACTGTGTAGGACAAATAGGAAGAAGACTGGCAGAATGCATCCACGAACATCAACTAGCAGTCAGAAGACATGATGAAAATTCTTTAATTTCACAACATATAGACAGATTTAACCATCGTTTCAATTGGGGAAATATGACAATCCTAGACCAGGCCAATGTCAGGGAATTTCTAGAAGCCTAGCACTCTGACAAATTAGCCATCAACAGACATGTAGACATTAATATCTATAGACTATGCAAAAGGACAATCAACCAGCCAAAAAGGGAACAAAAAAACCAAAAAACTTCTCCAGCAATCAGCTCCAGATCAGCATAGATTAGCTCCAAGGTTAACATCAGACCAAGAATCAAGTAAACAGTACCCCAATCCAAAAACTGCCAAAGAGCCAACAGTAAACAGCCCGGCCAAAGAATCTCTAAGACCACCCCCACAACCACTGACAGGGCAAGCCACCAGAATGCAATCTGACAGCAACCAGCACTCCTTACTAGCACTGATATTACCTAGTTCGGATAATGTAACATCTGCAAGAAAACAAGCAAGCTCAGAGAGCACCAAGGACCTCTCATTCTCACACATATTTGTCCTCACACGGATGCCCACATGCTGTGTGTGTCTACATGATCAGCAGCTGTGGAGATCAGCAGCTATCAGGAGATCAATGTGTAGCTAAAGTGTCAGTGTTGCCAGGGAGTTATTCATAAGTTAACAGAAAGTTTTCTTCATCTCCCGACTCCCACCACCACCCAAAAAAACAACAATCTAAGATCCTATGTATGCCCCCACACACTGAGGGATGTTTGAGGGGGCTTGAGTATTTGCCAGGAAAACAATGGAAAAGTATTTTTCCTACTTCCTTCACAAAGGGGTGGGGGAGGACCCTTTGAGATAATAATGTTGCATGCCACAGATAACAAGGCACCAAATGTGTGATTTGCTTAACCATAATTAGAGAGCTTTGCATAACATTCTGTGGAAAAAAGCAAATTACATTTTACTTTAGTGCAATGTGCAAACCCAGGCAGCAAGTTTTCAACACAAAGGACAGCCAAAAGAAGTAAGAAAACATATCTCTTCTTAGCCAGCCTTGTCAAATATCTCTTACTGATCATAAAGCCCTTGTTTCGAAGATCTTTCTGATTGCTTCTTCCAGTCTATCATGGAAAAAGCTTGACCTTCACAGGCTAAACTTTCCATCTTGCCTTTGCAAACAGGAGGCAGTTCTGCATTCTCCATCTCCTTGGCTAGTCAGCATTATAGTTCATTTGCAGCTATTGAGAGAGAGCAGAATTGTTCTCTTCCTTTGCAACATGCTGCATTGGAGCCTTAGTTTCAATGGTGGTTAAATAGATTATGTGTCCCAATTCACATGTAACCAAGTTCCACTAAGATATTGCAGCCCCAAACAATTCAGGCACCTCTATTGGAAGAACGGGAAGGAACGTAACTTTTAAGCTCCTTTCTTTCTGTTGCATTTTAGTCCTCACTGTTTTAATAGAGCTCACCAACTTATTTTTCAATCTATTTTCCAAAGCACCAAGAAGGCAAGATAAGAAACAATAGATGGAAACTAATCAAGGAGAGAAGCAATGTAGAATCAAGGAGAAATTTCCTGACAGTGAACAATTAATTACTGGAAGGGCTTGCCTTCAGAGGTTGTTGGTACTCCAACGTGGGAGGCTTTTAAGAAGAGATTGGACAACCATTTGTCTGAAATGGCATATGACTTCCTGCTTGAGCAGTGGGTTGGACTAGAAGATCTCCAAGGTCCCTTCCAACTCTGTTATTCAGTTATTCACCACAACCATGTATATATGGCAAGAAATTCCTGAAGTACACATATGCATATTACACACGGCACAAAATTAGGTAAGTGGTGAGCTGCCACGGCAGGTGAAATGTTGTACTTGTAAATGCAAGATTCATTGGTGCGTGTGGATGTGTGCTATATGAGGAACTTTATCAGCAAATGCAGTAATTAATTATATTGCAGGTCTCTCCTGCATCATTAGCCATTTTAATGTCTTTAAAATATCCTTACATTTCTTTACTATAATTAAAAGCAACAGAGCTTTTTAATTATCTTCTGATTATTATTTTTTTTATGTGGATGCCACTAAAGTTGTATGCTTTAATTGAAAGTTGACTTACCCAAACAGAAAACTGGGCTATAAATTTAATAACAAGTGAATAAAGATATGGTAACTGAATATGTAATCTTATTCTCTGTCTCCTTTTGGTTACATTCCTGATGATACTCCCAACTTCACTTTTCTTTGTTTTTCAGAAACTAATTGCTCTGTAGCCTGGTTTTTTAGTTCTCTCATCCTTGTCTTTAAACATTTACTATTCTACATTCTGTGCTTAAAAGGTCAACCTACTTCAGGCAGCCACCGCTACTTGTCTTGTACAAACACTAAATAACTAACTAAATGCACAAGAAATAAGACATTAGTAGTTGCAGAGCAAACAACAAGCTACTGCCCTGAGGGTTCCTAAGTTTGTTGAAGTGCAGTTTGTATTACTTCCACAGTACTGCGGAGCATCAAATTGAGGGAGACTGCAACATTACATTCTTAAAAGCGATCCAAAATTATCAGTGCTAGACAGATAACCAAACCAAAAACCACTTGAGGAATGACTCACCCAAAGGTACTTTCTTCATACCAGAACTCACAATATGGTGGGGGGAGCCTCAATTATGACATCACCTGGTTAGACTATTCTTAAAGAAACTACCACACCCTGGTATGAGTAGAAACTGTTCCACCATGAAAGTGGCTCTTTTGAACATAAGCACCGAACTACAGAGAGATCCACATGGTTAAGCACAACCTTCTACACGATGACATTTGGAGTGCCATAACCTTTTCCCTTTCTCCCAAAGTGCAAAAGAGAAGCGTAAAAACACATCCGCACACATACATCAAGTAAACTTTCTCACTGATACCTGATGCTCTTCCAAGGTCAAAAGCCCTATTTTTCTATCCTGGGGACTTGGTATTTTCTTTCAAAATGTGCATCGGTAATATTTCCTGAGTTTGTTTTTTATATACACCAGCCATTAAGTTTTTTAATAGCTCACCTGCTACTCAGGATTTCTATTCCTTGTTATGCCAAAGACTTATGAGGATGCCGGATTCATAAATGTTAGTAATAGAAGAGTCTTTTGATGGGGCTTTGCAGCTATGGAGATCATGAATATTTTAGCTGAAACCTTTGCTGCAAAAGGCAGCATGCATGGTGCGTCAGGAGACATGCCAGCTTCTTACTCAGGGCTGGTAGCGCTTTAGAATTTATACCACCTCATCCTTTGGAGAACTTCTCAGGCCCTCTCTTTGCCAGGCACAGCAGGTACAGTTAATAATTATGATTCTCCCTGATTCATGCATGTCAACAAAGGAGAAGGGAAAAAAGCAAAGAAGGGGATTGGTTCAGGCTGTTGGTGAAAAGGAACAAGGCACCATCTTCTTTCTTTCTTCCTTTCTTTCTTTCTTTCTTTCTTTCTTTCTTTCTTTCTTTCTTTCTTTCTTTCTTTCTTTCTT
>JANHFL010004236.1:72785-87563 GCA_032468155.1 Oxyrhabdium leporinum
TGCTCTTAGGAACCTTCAGTGCAGCAGAAATTTTATTGTAGCCTTCCCCAGATCTGTGCCTTGCAATAATCCCGTCTCTGAGCTCTGCAGGCAGTTTCTTTGACCTCATGGCTTTTGCTCTGCTACAGCATGCATTGTCAGCTGTGAGTCCTTCTATAGACAGGTGTGTGCTTTTCCAAATCATGTCCAATCAATTTAATTTACCACAGGTAAACTCCAATCAAGGTGTAGAAACATGTCAGCAATGATTAAGAAAAATGGGAGGCACCTGAGCTAAATTTTAAGTGTTGTTGCAACGGGTCTGAATACAGGTAATCCCCCGGTTACGAGTGTTCCCTTACTGAACATTTGAAGTTATGCAATAAGTGCCCCCTAGCATTTATGAACAAGTCCCAAAACTATGAATGTTGCAGCACCACAGCAGTTGTTCGCCATTACGAACAACTGCAGAGGCTCTGCAACATTTGTCCTACCTATTCCCCTCTGCTCCGCATTTTGCCGGCCAAAACGGAGGTTCGGAGGGGCGGGCACGGCTGAGAGGCTGGAGAGGAGACAGCTTGCTAGATCTTCACAAGGTAAGTGACCCGGGAAGACAGGTTGGGGGGGAAGCAATTGTGGGGAGCATGAGGTATTTCAATGGGTCAGGGAGGCCTTGGGTGGTCTTAAGCAGGTGGCCTGTTGCATCAGTAGCCCCCCCCCATGGCCTTCCCCACCCTGAAATACCTCATGTGTACTTAACGAACCGTGCATTCGATTAGCGAATGCGTGGGCAAAAGGAAGGAGTGATTACATTCAAGGTACGAGATTCACTCCCACGAATCCTCGGGTTACGAATGGAATGGGCAGGCTCCATTTCATTCGTAACTCGAAGACGACCTGTACTTATGCCAATGTGATAGTTCAGTTTTTTCTTTTTAATAAATTTACAGACATTTCTAAATTTCTGTTTTCACTTTGTCATTATGGGGTACTGAGTGTAGATTAATGAGAAAAAATTGAATTTCAACAACTGTAGAATCAGGCTGCAGCATAACAAAATTGACAAAAGTGAAGGGGGTCTGAATACTTTTTGAATGCATTATACATAGACACAGTGAAATCACAGAAAGAGCTGATACATTTGTTAGCAATGATGATGATCACTCAGGTTATACATAAACTGCACATTTCATGCCAGTGTGGATAATGAAGCCCTAATAGACATTTAAAAAGGAAAAACAGAACTTTAGAGAGGGGGCTTATTGTACCTAGTAACAGCCAGCATTAGCTTAATACTTCCTTCTCTGGACAATTTTCTGCTAGGAACTACACAGGCACCCACGCACACCATCCCAGCTGTTTTCCTCTGCAGCATTTCATGTGTTTATCCTCACAAAGCCAGAGCTTATCTCTAAGCAGCAGTAGACATGATTCACAAAAAGCCAGCCAGAAACATTCCGGGGAGAGAACAAATGAAAGCAAATGTGTGAAGTGGTTAAAATGCTGAACTAGGAAGGGACAAAGGTTCAAATCTACTCTCAACCTCTGATGCTCCTCAGGTGATCCAGGGCCAGATCACTATCTGTCAGTTTAGTCTACTTCACAGGGTTGCTGTTGTGCGTTTTGTTCCTGGTAGTAACTCTATAGTGCAATCGTTGTTGCGGGGTGTGTGTGTGGGGGAAACTCATCACAAGCTTTCTCGCTGAAAACTTCAGCTAAATCCCAGTATTCTTTCGGGATTGAAGGGTCCGCCATTTCCCATCCGGGGTTTGCCAGTTCCATTTCTCGCAATTTGGGTTCCAGTTCAGCGAAAGTAACCTGCTTTTGCAATTGAATGGATTTGTTTGCCCAATTTATTCTTGGGTTCCACTTCTTTAGCCAAGCTAACCCCAGTACCAGGGGGCACTCCATTCCCGGTGCTACTATGAAGGTGAAGGTTTCTTTGTGTTCTCCCATAGTCAATTATAGGGGTTCAGTGGCAAACAGGGCTGGTTCCCCCCCCCCCTGCTATTGAACCATCCAGCTGACAAAAGGCAATCGGGCACTTTAATCTCCTTAGTCTGATCCCCAGTTTCCCCACCAGGTTGGGCTAACTAAGCACCTGGTGCATCCAGAGTCTAGGAAAGCGGAAAGTTCCACATCCCTATTTAGGCTGGGGATGAAAAGTCTTAAAGGGAAAGTAAGTGGTTCGATGGAATCGCTTACCAGCTCCTCATCATCCGGGTCGCTCTTAGACCAGTCGGAATAGTCTGGGGGTTTTTCCGAAGTTCCACTCCCCCCGTACACAGGAGGTTGAAACTTGACCGTTGTTCTGCTCCTCAGCGCAGTCTCCGGCTTCCATGGTCCAGGGGTTACAGGTCTCCCCCCCTAACAGATGCTCCGGCTTCTTCACTGGGATTTTCATGCTGCAGTCAGCAGCATGGTGTCCCTCTTTCCCACTCTTAAAACAGGTTGGTGGTTTTGACAGGGATGTCTGCTGGGGCTTATGCTGGGCTACAGTTCTGGGGGGGAAAGGCTTCTTCCATGGTCGAGTGTTTCTGTGGTACCAGCTTCTAGCTAGGTCGATTTCTGCTTCTTCTGCAGTCAGGCACCAGTCTGGCAGTTGGTCAGGAGTTGCTCTGGCCATGCATGCATTGTAGAGGTCATCTTTGAGGCCATCCTGGTAGCAGTTGATCAGGACATCCTCCGGCCAATTTAAATGGCAAGCCAGTTCTCTGAACTCTGTGTACTCACCCACAGATCATTGCCCTTGTTTAATGGCTTTTTTGGGCTTTTCTGTTGGTGAGCGGGTCTTCGAATCGATGGTGCAGGATGGTCATGAAACAATCGAAATCACACATTTCCGCGGCCACAGCATTACGTAGCCCAACCATCCATCTGGTGGCTGCTCTATCCAGGGCTATGGTCAACACTCAGATTTTTGCCGTGTGAGACGGTATGTCCCGTCCATATTCCTGCATGTAAGTACTTACATGCATCATGAAGAACCCCAGTTGTTGGGGATCCCCATCGAATTTTACACCCAACTGTGGCAGTTTCCTTTCCAGTTGCGGTCCTCTAAACAGCACAGGAGGAACCCCCAGCACTCGGGCAACTGGCTGCAGGTCCACAGCTGCCTCTGCCTGGATTTCAACTGCTGCTGCAGGTTGGTCCGTGACAGCGGGAGGGGGGCGGCAGTCTCGTTGATGTGTGTTGCTGGTCCCAGTCTTGAACTCCTGCCCACTTCTGAGGTTGAGATCTTCTAGGGTCTCCATCAGTAGTCGACAAAGCTGTCTCCAGGTTCTCTGCTCATGGAAAGGATCCGGAAAAATCTCCTCTGGGTTGGAGAGAGCTTCCAGCTCTGCCTGCCACCCTGGTTTTCAGCTTCCTCAGGTTTTGGTCACCCCTTGAGTTCTCCTGTCTCAACCGTCCTTCTCTCTGATCCTTAGGGACCATCTGGGCATCCTTGGTTCTCTCCGCAGGGTTGCTCCTTCCCCTAGCAGGATGAACACTGGAGGCCCCTCAGTCTGCGGAGTTTCCTCTGGGGTTGCTACTCCCGCTTGGTCATCGCAGGGTTCGAACATTGTTGCAAGGTCCCCTAGGTAGGGCAAAAACACTTCTCCGGGTTGACCCAATTTTGAAAAACTTGCTTTATGTCAGCCCCCCTCCAACTCACCTTCCACTTCAAGAGAGTAGAACTCTTGAAATGATGAGTTTCAAGCAGGATACTTTTTATTGATCAGACGTGATAGCAGGACAAAGTAAAAGGAAGTTCTAAAATTCTCCAAACAATACTGTTAGTTTTAAGGTTACCGTACCCCATACTGGTCTTGTGATGGTCCTTAGCCAATCCATAGGTGTAAAGATGTTTTGGTAACGGTTGTCTCGAAGAATAGATAAGGACCCTAAGAGGCCTCTCAGAGGAGTGTGATAGAAAGTGGAAAACGAAAGTGTAGGAAAGCGAAAGTTATCCTAATACAATTTATAGTAGCCTTTCCCCCCTGTGTAAGGCAATGGAAAGTTAGAGGAATTTCAGGCTCTCCCTCCCCGCCTTGAAAGAATGGCAGATTCACTTTTATGGGGATCTGACAACTATGCCAAACATTGACCAGACCTAATGTGACAAGCCCTAGATGTATTTTGGAATGCATTAACTACCGCTTTGCAGCTTTTTAAAATGGGGAGGAAGGGAACAGCAGTCTGTAAGTTATTATTGAAAGAGACATGTTCTCTGTTCATGATCTTTAAAGAACATCTCAAGCCCAGATTTGCCTGGCCCAGGGCATAAGAACATTAATTCCCCCAAAGAGCAGAACCTTGTGCAAATGGATTGTGCTGGAATTTAGAAAAGATCTATATGGGCCCCATTGATTATAGCTCAAATTGTTCATGAATACTTTGCTAAGATGGAAAACAATTCATGTTCAGTGTACCTTAACTCAAAAGTAGGTATGACAATGTGGATATAATAACTACTTCTGCTTCAAGAAGAAACACTTTAAAGACACTAGGGAACCAGACAAGTGTGAATGAGGTTTTACCTCACAATGCCTCCTCTTTATGAAATGAAGTTGCATTCCATACTCTAGTAATCTAATTCTGTTTAGATGTGAGATGGGAGAACAATGGCATCTTCTAAAAAGAGGAAAGGATTCTTCCAAGTACTCCACCTATATCGTAAATGGGGCAAGGATAGCTTATAGCATGTAAAATATGTATGAATCATATAAAACCAGTCTGGTTAGTGGTTTAGATGTCAGGCTAGAAAACGGGAGAGTGGCTGTCTAGTTGTAGTTCCACCTTGGGCACAGAGTCAACTGGGTGACCTTGAGTCAGTTACTCTCACAGCCCTGGAAAAGAGACAGTGGCAATTCACTTCAGATTTCTTGCCAATAAAACTCCAGGGATCTGTCCAGGCAGGGGCCAGGAATCAAGTTTGACTCAAAGGGACCCCCAAAAAATTCATACAGTTAATTCCTGATTTACTATCTATCATGGAAACAAATGCCTTTGAAGCTCTTCTTTTCTCCAGTTAAGCCACCAAGGGTTCTGCTGAATATAGTTTGGTGGAATAGAGGAGCTATCTCAGAAGAGAGACCACATAATGTTCTTTAGTAACCAAATAAGTTTTTTTTTAATTTATAGAATCTTAATTCACATGTGACTGGTAGGAGTCAAACACAGTTCCTTATACAAATGCAAATTGTGGCTGAAGGATGAACTAAATGATTCCAATTCCATAATTCTGTTTCTATGTATCTAGAAGGTCCTTGGTTCAAATATTGCTAAAGTTACAGATTATTAAACAGTGTTAGGAAGCCAAAAATATCTCAATTTCATCTGGTTGATTGATTGATTATGTCCCATAAAATCAGTATTGACTTTTGATGACCATATTGGTAATTTTTTTTTCAAACTTTCCCTAACCTGGTCCTTTAGGGCTTCCAATTGTATACTTATCTCCACTGTAATTGAGTCCATCCACCTTACTGTTGGTTGTCCTCTTTTTTTTCCTTCCACCTTTCCCTGCTTTAGGAACCTTCTCTAGAGAGTCAGGACCTTACTTAGTAAAGATAGGATAATTTTAGTCAGGTCATTTGTGCCTTCAGTGAAAATTCTGGTGTTTTATAATTGCTGTTTTGTTTTATAATTCTCCCCACCATCACCCTGCCTTGGCTATCCATTGTATTCTCAGAAGTCTTTTCCTATATCAGAGTTCAAAAGCATCAATCAGTATCTTGTTTCTTCAAAGTTCATTCCTTATTATCTACAAAATGGGAGACAATCCTGATCCACTTGACAAGAATGTTGTAAGAATCCTTGAGAATGCATATGGGATATTTTCATAAATATCATTGGTGTACAACTTGAGGTTCTACGGTTTCATGCACTCCACTAAAGTCTAACATGCAGCTCCCAGCATCCCTTCAAAATTAATGAATATTAGAATAATAACCAGTATTTAATTTAATTTTATTATATTAAAATAAATTTGTTTTTTCCTAACTTCTGACAATTTTTCATATACAGCCTTAAGTTTTACCCTTGCGAATGTTGACTTTTGATGCATTATACTTGTACCTTATTTGCGATCTCACATTTAATGTTCAGCTAATGGCTGCTTGCTGCTTATGAAGATAAGACTTTGTCACCTAACTTGGTTACACCCTTGGTTTAACTAATCTATTCATTTCCCCCTGAATTGGGAAAAGCTCTTTAATTGTTCGGGTGTGGCTGCTCAAGGCACTGCTATTGGATGGAGCCTGGTATTTTCTGCATGTCAACCACATGCTGGATTGCTGAGATACTCCTCCCTTGAATACTGTCATCATCTAGATAAAGTGGTGCACACTTATTCCTGGTACTTTCTTTGCCAATCACTTTCCACTGTTATTCACAAAGTAGATGAGCGGACATTGACAAACGTGACTAAAGCGTATGTTGTTTGCCAGCCAGTGAAACCTAAGCACCTGTCCTCTGAAAAACATTGAGATAAAGGATCTGATCCAATAAGTCATTACTACCAACGGAGCTCCCTAGTTTCATATAACAGGATGGAAACTAATCAAGAAGAGAACCAACCTAAACCTAAAGAGAAATTTCCTGGCAGAATAATTAATCAGTGAAACAGCTTACCTCCAGAAGTTGTGGGTTCTCCAACATTTTTTTTTTTAGGTTTTTAAGAAGATATTGGACAACCATTTGTCTGAAATGGCATAGGGTTTCCTGCTTAAGTAGGCAATGGTCAAGAAGACCTCCAAAGTCCCTTCCAACTCTGTTATTCGGTTCTGTTATAAACATTTCATCAAATTCCTTGAAATAAGGTTGTACCAAACCAGGCTGAAGAACGCCCCAAATTTTTCAGTCGGGCAGGCCTACCAATATGAACTTTAGCACTAGTATTTTGTTACAGAATCAGAGCATAGAGAGGAGTCAAATAGGGTAATGGTAATAATGTCAGTGTCAAACCCTTCATGTTAAGTGCCAAGAAGATGTCAAATACAAATATATCTACAGTTTGACATTCGTGGCTTGTCAAAGTTTACAGTTTTAAAAATAATGGCCACTGGGGTGTTCTAGCTATTGGCCTATTTTGGAAGAAAGAAGACAGCAATTATTTCTGAAGTATATTTTTAGCTTAGCTTAGGAGAGTAGAATAATCTTTACAAGCAGAAGACCAGCCAGCTACAGGTAGTCCTTGACTTACAACAGTTCATTTAGTGACCATTCAAAGTTACAATGACACTGAAAAAAGTGACTTATGACCATTTTTCACAGTCACAACCTTTGCAGCTTTCCTCATAATCATGTGATTAAAATTCAGAAGCTTGGCACCTGGTTCATATTTATGACCTTTACTGTGCCCCAGGGTCATGTGATCTCCTTTTGCGATCTTCTGACAAGCAAAGTCAATGGGGAAGCCAGATTCACTTCACAACCGGGTTATTAACTTATCAATTTCAGTGATTCACTTAACAACTGTGGCAAGGAAAGTCATAAAATGGGGCAAAACTCACTTAACAAATGTTTCACTTAACAACAGAAATTTTGGGCTCGATTGTGGGCATAAGTCGAGGATTACCTGTAATGTGCTAGCAGAACAGTCTTGATGATGTGGAAGCTTTATTGTCCATTTCATGTCATAAGGGAAAGTCATCATCTGATTGGGTAAAGAGTATAAGAAGAAAGTTACAAGCTAGGATTGAACCATTGTACGAAGCAGAGAATTACAACTGTTTAATGGGATCAGAAAAATCAAGCTTTGAAACCTACACCCTGTATGGTATTTATCAAAGAAAGAATAAGGTTACACTTTGAACACCGATCACATCTAGAATATTCTCTGGCTTGTTACTCTTGTTGCATGACTTGCATAGCTGAAGTGTTCCAGAAGGAGAAAGTCTTAATCTGGACTGAAACAATTGGGAACGGGAAAAAAAAATCCAGAGGAAATAGCCAAAACCAAACACTGCCTTTGTTATTTTTGTTCCAGTATTTCGATCCAGCATATCACTTATTTCCTTATTTTAATTTCTATCCACATTAAAATGTGATAAGAAAAGAAAGCATGTCTATGCTACATTTTCCATCCCTGGTCACTTTTGTACTTTTGATTACTCAGAAACATTGCACGTGGGACTGTATGCACATGTATGCACATTATACTATGCACTATATTGTAATACTGCAAGATTTAGAGGACGAACAGTCTGACATCTGTAGACTTTTGTGACTTAGACGGAAAGTAGATGTTTTGTTTATTGGGGAAAGTCACTCTTTCTCCTCTTGCCCTACTCTAAAATAAAGGGGGAGCATAAAGATTTCTGCAGCATGGAAAATTGGGAGTACTGGGGTGTGGATAGGAAAGTGTCTGTGTACAGTTCTGCCTAATCCTGCATTCACCAGGATCTGAGAGTTTTTGTCCTCCTGAGTTGGTGAGCATGAGGATCCTACTTGCAGAGTAAAAAGTTCTGCAAATTCTAGGATGTGTTGTTGAATAACAGAATTGAAAGAATCTTGGAAATCATTATCCTGCAGAAAAAAAGAAGCAACGCCGAATATCATCTGGCTTTTCATTCTCTCTTTCTTATTTATTGCTGTCTTAAAATAGCACAACCATTATAGAAGGAATAGAATTTCTCAGAACTGGAAATAGCTTCGCAGTAGTAAGCCCTCTCAAATTATAATTTTGCAATTGGTGGCAAAACAAAAAACAAAAAAAAAACCCAGCTCACAGGTTTGTTTTTCATGAATATAAATATTTTGTCATGACTTGTAATTTCCTGACAGATTTTTTTTGTAGCCAAGCAAAATTAGCATTTGACCTGAATATTTAGTATAAAAAGCTGAAGACAGTAGAGAGTGCAATTATATAAGCATTGGATAAACCTTGGAAATTCTGAGTTTCAATGCTATTCAGAATTCACCTCTCTGATTAGTGTATCATAGAATTATATGATTGGAAGGGACCTTGGAGATCTTCTAGTCCAACCCCTTCCCTGAGCAGGAATCCTCAGACCATCCCAAAAGTGGTTGCCTGAAACTTTCTGTGCTTCCAGGAGGTAGATGTTCCGCTGCTTAATAGCTCTCATTGTTAAAAAAAGATTCCTCATTTCAAGCTAACATCTACCTCTTTAAAGTGTCCACCTGTAGATATATTCTCTCCCTATGACGGCTATTTCAGTATTGGAAGATGCTATCATGTGTGCTCCTAGCCTTCTCATCTTTAGGCTAAGCATGCCCAGTTCTTTTGCAGTTCAACTTAAAACCACAATAGTGACTGAAAAATTCATAGTTAAGTGGTGCATTTGTTAAGCAAGACATAAATGATCACAACTTGTGACCTTACTTGTCATCTTCCCCATTGACTTTGTTTGTTGGAAGCTGTCTGGGAAGATTGCAAATGGCAATCACATGAACCCAGAATACTGCAACCATCATAAATATGAGCTAGTTGTCAAGCACCCAGATTGTGATCATGTCGCTATAGGGATACTGTGATAGTTGTAAATGCAAGGACCAGACATAAGTCATTTTTTTCAGGGCTGTGATAACTTGGAACAGTTTCTAAATGAATGGTCATAAACTGAGGACCAATGATAACTTCTTAATAAGGCTTAGCTTTCAAGTTGCTCACTACTTTTGACACTGTTCTCTGTACTCTTTCCATTTCTTCAGCATCTTTCTTAAATTGTAGGAATCCTGGTGGTGCAGGCTAACTCTACCCACAGTCTGCAGTTTAATCGTGATGGGCTTGTGGTTGACTCAGTTTCTGTCCTTCTGAGGTCAGTAAAATGAGGACCCGGATTGTTGGGGGCAATATGCTGACATTGCAAACTGCCCAGAGTGTGCTGTAAAAGCACTATGGAGCAGTATACTGTATAAGTCTAGGTGTTAGTGCTATTGCTTTTGGGCTGTCCAAAACTGGATGTGCTATATTATAGGTGCAGTCTAACTAGTGCAATAGAACAATGTTTTTGGCATTATATCTCTGCTGATCCAGCTCAAGATCACACTGGCTCTTTTGGTAGCTGCAGCACACTGTTGTCTTATGCTTAACCTGTGATCTACCAGGACATCCAGATCCTTCTCACCAGTATTAGTCCTAAGCCACATACTTCCTATCATGCACCTGTGCATCTGTGTTCTGGCTGGTTTTTCCTATCTAGAACATAATCTTACATTTCTTGTCATTCAGCTTTGCATATTGTTGAATAGAGGCCAATATTCAGGTCTATGAAAAGCCTTTTGAACCTTGAACCTTTGTGGGAAACAGAAGCATCAAAGCTCCTTACATCCAAATATTTACTCTTCAAATGCATTCTTCTAGGGCTAATTACTATTAAAAAATCCCAAGCAATTAGGGTATGTGGAAGGAGTGGGTAGGGAGGGGAAAGAACTGGAGAAAGCAAGAACTAGGAATATAACTAGCAAACGCTGGGAATAAAAACAAGGGAGAGCCTGACTGACTTAGGTCATATCCCCATGGCTACTCTGTTTCCAGTTGCTCTTTGACTTTAGGGACACAAATGCATTCCTTGACTCTGGCTGGTTTGTTTTGACTGCCTCACAGTTTTCCAGCATTCATTAACTTCTTAAACTGCAGCTCACAAGACACTCCACAGGGACTGTTTTTCTACTCAGCTTCTTTGGCTGTTGTGTACTTTGCTTCATTCCAGCCTCTGGATGCCAGCAAGCACGCTCTAAATAAAGGTCTATATGACTGTGAGGGAAATCTAGTCAGTGGATGTGTGGTAAGTCTTTTCCTTATATATTGAGTTGTTTTGAATTAATTTGAAAGCACCTTCAAATAGCATGTAAAGGGTGGTCTCTACACATGCCTGGGAACATTGGGATGAAGCTAGGAAGAATTAATTCCATGAGAAATGAAGACAGGTAATCAATTTAAATATCAGCAAGACTAATGTTAATCAGCTATGGGTACCAGTTATAAAAGGACATCCACTCCCTAATCTTTCACATTAACTCCTAACCTTATATAAAATTGCTGACTGCATTTTTCACCAAAAAAGGCAGGAATGGATAATCTAGTATACTCAAAGTATTCTGGAATGCAAATCTCACAGTTCTTTTTCGCTGGGTACATTACCTGAAGGGCATTTCAGTCCAAAAAACTCAGAGGCACCAGGCTGCTTCCTCTCCAATAAGACATGTTCATTGGGAAGATAAAACAGTGACTGCTCCATCATCACTACAGCAGTTAGAATCTTTCTGACTTTCAAATCCTAGCAAGGTTGAAGCAATTTAATGTGTTCCTAATTTTCCTTTCCCCCTTGTTTTGATTCAGCACTGTTGAGATATATGAACTGAGTGGTAGAAATGAAGCAAAAGTTAACAAGTAGGGGAGGGAAAATAACCAGCAAGTACAATCAAACCCATTCTTGTTATGAGGGGATTATGGAATGGGATGAAGGAAACCTGACAAATAATCTTTGATGTCAAATGCTTCAGTGGCATTGTGAATGAGAATACAGGTCCATCTGCTAGTTATTTTGATTAGCCACCTCAGTGCTTTTTCAGCTACTCTCCTGCTGCTCAAATAAATAGTCCTAGGAAATGGTGCCAAGGGAGTAAATGGAAAGGGATATGCTCACAATGGTCCAAATTTTCAAATGGTGCTGGGCAGATCCCAGTCACTGACCATATAATCAACCATAACAAAACATTCCATGTCATATCCACAGCCAAAAGAAGGAATCGGCTAAAGTGGATCAGGTAAAGTTAAATTTAAGTTGTGTCCACTATTAACTGAAGTTGAAATAGAATCATTATAAGGGTATAGTGGAGCATCTTTGCATCATAGTTAGGAGCATGGGAAGAAAAATTCTAATAATTCTACAAAAATGCTGTTTCAGACTCTGGCTGTATAAAGGAATGCAACCAAGCATCCCAAGAATCACACTACTCCACCAATCCTCTGTGCCTTTTTATACATTCAGTACTAATAGATCTAAATATCTTCATTACCCAGACTAGGCAGCATCATCAGTGCTAGTCAGAACTTTTTCTATCTGCTTCTCTAAAATTCAATTTTCATTTCCATAGAGTATTCATGGAAAAACATTACCTGCACAATTCTAAAATCTAAATTCTAAAATCGGAGCATCTACATATTTTTTCCAAGGCTTCATTTCTGTTTTATCAAAAGCTAGTCTATGATATATTTCTTGACTATTGGGTTTTACTATTGATGTCAATCCTAAAAAGTAAAAGCTATTAACCACATCACCACTTCAGTACCTCAATTGTGTTTACCTGCTGGTATAAAAATAATTAACATTCCACTATATTCTGTGCTTGTTTTGAATAAACTGTACATTTGTTCTGGTAAATATATTTAAGAAAGATTCAAAGAAAAACAGTGAGGATCATGAATCTAGGAACTGGAAACTAAGTTTTACAAGGAACAATGAGGAAATTAGATGTTTAACCCTGAGAAAAGAGGCAGGATATGATATCATTTTTGAAATATCTAAACAAAGAATATTAATATTTGGTCTTTTTAACAGAGTTCAAGACAGAGTTAATAGATTGTTAGGGGGGGGGGGAATCCTACAAATAATTACAGCTGAACAGTAAAATCAAGGACTGGGAACATAACAGTTTTCAACAGTTTTCATAACAGGTATAATATCTAGCGATCACAAATCAGATGTCTATCACAGCCTCAAGCTGTAAAGCTGCCAGCAACCTGTTGAAACCACTTTAGGCTGAACTTTTATTTTTCCCTTTGGATTCAGAAAGTTAGACATTCAAGTAGACTCTTTGAAGTATTTGAAGATTGCTTTATACAGGTACACTTCCCAGAAATTAGCACAGAAATGAAGAAGGCAAACAGAACCTTTACTCATTGCCAATGCCACTTCTATTTTAAACAGGTTAATCTATGTAAATACAGAGATACAGCTGATAAAAAATAGCCATTCTTCCAGTTAATAATGCTGTAAATTACATCTTTGTAATTCATCCCATTGAAATCAACAGAGATATTCCAACTGCACTGGAACGTACACACTTTGCTTGTGGTATTGTACTGAGAGTACAGCAGCAGTAATCTTCCTACTATTCATCTTATTTAATTTATTTATTTATTCAATTTCTAAAGCTTCCCACCTAAAATTCAAAGACACTGGTTGGCTGACATTTAAAACAACATTATCAAAAAACCAAAACCTGAAGCAATCATACAAATAATTTAAAACAGGGTCTCCAACCCCAGTCTATGGATTGGCATCGGTACACAGTATGCCAGAAACCAGGCCGCGCAAACTAGTGAAGCCCCATCTGCGGGATGCAGGCAGCACATGACACCATGCCCTCTCCTGTCTGTGGAAAAACCTCTTTCGATGGAACCGGTCCCTGGTGGTCAAAAGGTTGGGGGGGGGCACTGATTTAAAACATTAAAACCATTAAAAACTATGCAGTTCAGTCAGCAGGAGTGCACAGTATTGCAAGATCAGTGCAACAATTTTATGGGCTCCATGACACTCTCTGATCCCCAGGCCAAATAACAAAGCCAGAACTTCAAGCCCTTCCAGAAAGCCATCAAGGGGGAATTATGTTCCATAGAACAAGTGCAGCAGCAGAAAAAGTCTTTCCTCCTGGATCCCATCAGATGATACTTTCTAATGGATGGAACCCACAACAAAACTCTTCACCCAGACCTGATGGAATAGGTGGATGTCACTGAGGAGAGGCAGTCACTCAAATAACCCAGCCCTTGGGATACTGTTGGAGTATTCTCTTGCACATTTTTCAGATAACTGAGTTCACATAACACTCTAGATCCCAAATCTCAATTGACCAAGTATAATTGCTACGTGCATCCAAAAATATTAAACATTATATGGTTCAGGCTCCAATCTGAGTCAGTCACCAGGACAATAGGTTTATTCTTCCAAGCTTTCTGGCTCATGCTACATCCCATCAATTAGGAAATTTCTCTCTCTCCAGGATAGACATATTGGGGTATTCTATGCATTATATTTACTGAATATAGTTCCTGATTATATGTAGCTTTTAGTTGTTGATTAGGATGTTAATAGCTGACTATTAAGTCATTAATTGTTTTTTCCTTGTGCCGCCGCATCCTTGGCTCCTCAATACCTGATAGGCTGGTGGTAAACCAGCATTCCTATTGATTGACAAGGCTTCAATCATTTCTCTGGCTATTTTTGTCCCCGTTTGGCAAACAATCATAGTAGCTGCAAAACTGAATACAAGCAAGCAGTCAGATGAGGAGATCCAAACTCATTGGTAGCCTCAAATTGCAATGAATAAGGTAAAAAGTAAAAAGGTAAAGGAGTCCCTGCAGATTTTACTCTTCTAGTCATTGCCAACTATAGGGGGCAATGCTCATCTCTGTTTCAAGTGCTGTCCATGATCATGTGGCTAGCATGATGTGATGGAGTGCTGTTCTCTTCCCACCAAAGTGGTACCTATTTATCTACTTGCATTTGTACACTTTCGAACTGCTAGGTTGGCAAGAACTTGGGTGAGGATGGTAGCTCACTTTGTTGAATGGCGTTCTGGTCTCAAACCTGGGTGACCTGGTGACTAACCCAGATTGGATGTTGAATACATGTCCTTGTTCATTGCAGTGTGAGACTACCAATAAGTTAGGGTCTCCTCCTCTAATTGCTTGCTCATGATCTTGCAATTTGGTGGTTAGGTTCCTCCCGGTCTGTCCCACATAGTTGCAGGGCAATCCATGCAGGGTTATGCAGAGCCTAGGTGGCGCAGTGGTTAGAGTGTTGAACTGCAGGCCACTTCTGCTGATTCAATCTAGCGGTTCAAATC
>JANHFL010004236.1:87663-102245 GCA_032468155.1 Oxyrhabdium leporinum
TGCTTATAAGCTGTAAACCACCCCGAGTCTTCGGAATGGGGCGGTATATAAATGTGAAAATAAATAAATAAAATAAATAAATATGGTTTTAACTTATATGGCCTAATCATGGTCAGTTTTTGCTAGGATACCACCATGATGCTATCTTTTAGACAAGCATTAAAGATCCGGCATTTTTCCATATATTGAGCTAAGCCTCATTGTGAGTTGGTTTATGATCTTTATGTTTGTTGTTTACCTGTTTGATCATATTTTCTTTGTTAAGGTTTTGATGTGTTTGACTGTTTATGTTTTTAAATCAGTCTGCCATCCAAAGTCATTCTAAGTGTACAGTCAACAAATGTACTTAAGAAATTTATGAGTTAACATGTCAAACTATAAACTATGTAACTAGTAACAAGTCAAGCTGTTGTGTGAAACCAGTGAATGCATAAGATTTTCATCCTAATTAATCTCTTAAACACCCATGCTTTCAATCTGTTTCACTTATTACTTACTTGCCTGAATTTTATCCCTATTTTCTCTGTGTTTCTGCTTCTGTGGTCTTGCATTCTCCTGTAACTGTTTCCAATACTTATTAAGCAATGCGTCTGGGAGGCATTTTAGGCTATTTCATCCTGTCTAGGTAATTGTTACGCTCAGGAATGTTTTTAGTAAATTTAATTCCTATTTGCTAGAGTAGACACCTGTGTCTCAGAAAATAATATAGACCATTTGTCTAGAAGTGGGCTGGTTTCATTTGTTTTGCCTAAAGTCATGGAACTAATCCCAAATTATTTTTGGATTCAGATGTTCGTTGTAATATCTTCCCCTGTGATCCCTGACTTATTATGTCATGAGATCAGTTTACTGTTGATCTTTTCTTCTGGCTTGGCTGATTTTGATTCTGAATTAGTGACTCATGATTGAATTCCTTTCTGCTCATACTTCCATCTAGCCTTAGTTCTACTCCTTGCTCTTAAAATAAGTTGGTTTATGTTTACACTCTCCTTAACATTTATTCTCAGACCTGGGTAAAAATTGGATTTTTCTTTGGGTAATGATACATGAACCCATCAGCCAATCAAAATAGGGATATTTAAATAAGGGCTTTCTGACAAGTGGTTAAAAAGGACTTTCTCATAAATAGTTCAGCGATATGAAGGAAAAGGTTTAGGAAGCACTGCTATATAAAATATTTAAAATCATCCATTTTACACTGAAATCAAAGGAACAACTTAAAATCCTAAGAATGTGGACCCGATCCCTGACTGCATAAAGCAAAGTCTCCCTTAAAATGAGCTCAAGATCCTATTGAATTCTTTTATTTTTAGCAAGTACTGTACATTTGTGAGATATTCTGAACATAACAAGAGTCTGGTAGTCCCTTTTCAGCACTTTTTCACGAGCCTTATGACTTTTAATGAAATTTAGTAGTCTGAAAAGACTACTAAAAAAACAGACTCCTTTGTTGTGATCTACATTCCTAAGATTCTTTTTTGGCTACCGTAGACTGACACAGTTCTTCTGCAATATACACAACACACTAAAGCATGGTGTAACATCAACAGTTATGACTCATTTGTACACTTGAGCTGTTTAGTAGATGAGAGTTTATTTTATTGGTTGTTGTTGCAGCGGCTCGTTGTGGGTTTCCTGCTCATATAGCAGCCCAGAGAAGGGGGAAGAGAAAGAGCGAAGAGGCTATTCATATTCATATCAGTTTCCACTCTGCATCAGGCAGCTGTTTGTTCTGTTGCTTACTTAGGGTGAGATCACCATTCCGTTTCTGAAGTTACAGCCGCTTTCCCTCTAAAGTAAGGAAGATATCGTTCATGACTGAGCCTCCGTATTACTCCTTTTAACCCTTACTGACTAATTTCAGGTAGGAATGGCTTTTCCTTTTGATATTTTCAATCGTTAGAAAGTGACCATTGAGAGGGTAAATCAAGGGGAGGACCTTGTTGTTCAAATTACATTTTTTAAATAAAATGTTCTTTGGAAAATATACATTCTCAGCTAGCCCTTTCCAGATTCTTGAGACTGCAGCTTCCATCATACCCCATCAGTATATGGTGGAGTCCTGTGGATCTGGCAAGGGCCAAGTTAGAGAAAGTGAAACAGAGGAACTTTTTCAATATTGTAGATAAGCAGAAACATGGTGTGTGATACTGGGAAATATTAGGAGGTAGGGGACACTGCATATGAAATTGCATCATCCATTCAAACACTTCTCTTACAGCTTATTTTTCATCAAACTCAATAGCTACATTGCATACTGAGTTCTGCCTTCAGCTGATTTTCCAGTACTATATTTGATCTCATACATGGTTTAGTATAGCTATTTTTTCTACCCATTAATTATTCACCAACTATGGTAGCAAAGGAATTTCTATTATATGATACATTATTTAAGAGTGTTTTCATTTCATTTATATACATCATTTATATACATTTATAGGCATCTCACCTAAGTGAAATGTCAAAAGTAACAAACCCCTATGATGATAATTCACCTCCATTTATTTCTGAAGATATTGCTTTAAGTAGGCAAGAGGTAGTAAACTCAAATGAACTTTGCATAGGTTTCATTGGCAACAAACACAATGAGCAAACCAGCAAATATTTATAGATACACCGCTGTGAATTTCACACAAGTGCTTTGCTTTAGATGAAAAATCTTGGGGCAATTTATTCTATCTCTTAGGGAAACTTTCCTAAGATTAAGGTTTGTTTTGAAAGTAATGTTTTGATGAAAACCATAACAGCCAGGTGGTTTAGTATTGTAAATCTATTTAACTGTCCCATGAGCTCATCCAGTACTGTAAAAGTAGATAAACAAATGTTCCTCTGATGTAATTCTCACACTTTGTTGCCACTGGACATACAAGGCTTATAGGAGTCGAACTCCAAAACAGATAGAGATCTACTTCTAGTCTACATACTTTCTTTCTGTGCACCAACAGTAAGCAATATCAACTTCACCAGACCAGGAACTCGGAGCAGAGAAGAGAAAGAAGTCTCTGCCCAGGGGAATGAAAGAAGCAAAGAACCAAAGAGATATAAAAGAAGACAGAATTTAAACTGAGTTCTGGTTCAAACGTCAACTGAAGTAGTAAAGATAGTGAAAAGTGGAAGATCAAGGTAGAGTCACAGTCCTGTGATACCCTAAATATGAACAAAATTATTATATAATTTTGTGGACTATGGTCCCTTTCAGAAAAAAAGGTACTCTCTTGATTCAACAAAAATCTATATGGATGCTGTTATGAAGGATAAGAACCCATTTATTAATTTCTTATTAATAGCATGTATCTTCATCCACAATATAAATACATTTCCCTTGGTCTTACTTTTTTCACTTTTTCCTCTACCACAATTGTTTTTAAAATAATTTCTTTTGCAATTTAGAATCATTCTGTATATTTACTGAAGTAATAATGACAAAATGCAAAGTAATATTAAAGAAAGATTTAACTGTGATACAGTTACACCAAATGATATTGCTAGTTCACATTATAAACTTTTTGCGAATGAAAAAAATTGCTTTTAGTTTTCATCTAAGCTTTTAATGTTTATTTAGCAAAAGCTCTTCACATTTTTGGTCAGGTCATTCTGCCCCAGTTTATTCTCATCATTTCATCAAACCACCCATCAAATAAACACAGTACATCATCACCATCACTAAATAATTTGATTTTCTTAATTTTCTCCTACCCGTACCCCCACCCTGGCCAAGCTGAAGAATATAATCTAATGGGCTCAAGTACTATACATCTGATTTTTTACTCTGCTGCTTAATTCTTTGAGGTGTTTGTCAAGAAAAATGAGCAAAGTAATATGCCCTACAAAAGAGCGATTTATGCATTTCAGTAATCTTTCTTTGGCTGTTTTTGGAATAACAGGGTAATCATTCTGACAAATAATAGCCTGACTTGAAAGAAAATATCCCATCGCACTTTTTGCACTAGATTTTAAAGAATTATCTGAACTTTCTTTGAATCCAAGTGTATGGAGGATGGCACGCAAACAAGGAAAACAAGATTGAAAATAGTTTTGTGCAGACTTCCCCCTAATTTATACTTTCCCTAAACAGAGAGCAAATCCTACACACACTCACATTGAAGATCTTACCTAGTTGGTTAATGAAATGACTGCAAGCTTCAGTTCAACCCTGAGCTACATATATTTTCGTCTATTGATTACTCTAATTGCATTTTTTTTAAAAAAAATGGTGGATACATTGTAAAATTTGGAGTCAGGAAAAATGTGGAGAATAATTAGATTTTTTTTCATTTAAAAAATGTAATACATTCACATTCAAATATGAACTGAACAAATTTATCCCCCTCCCTGCTGGAATGACTTCTCTATAGATAGCTTTAGCTGCATTCTTCCAGGATCTTTAATATGTTGATTTCTTTACTTTAGCAGAGAAAATCTCTGAAGGTCTATGTTCATTATTAGCTATTCTTTTTTGTTGTTAGGGCAAATGTAAACATTCAGGAGTAGAGTTATTGCTGCCAGTTGGTAAATTTAAGAGTTAATCTCTGTATTGTGAGGCTTGTTTGTTGTAATATACTAATATCAAAATAAATCAAGAAACTACGGTTTCATACCATGGGTTACTTGTGGCAGGCTAATTCCTCAGAAGTAATTCTGACTATCAATTTGAGATAATATAGCTGGGCTCACATTTTAAATCAGGTTACTCACGCTTATTTTAATCGTGATTTCTGCAACAAGCTTCAGTGACTTTATTCACAAAAGATGCTGATCCAAATTATATTGTGGGTTATTATAAGAATGCAACTGGTTTCAAAGGAAAGCTGGAATGCATAAAGTACAACAAGGAAGAATTAGAAAATGTCTATGGGCCAGCAATATTCATGCTCAATATGAAAAAAAAAGCTGTGACAGCTTAGGTTATTCAGTGTTTTCATTGGCTGAAAGAAGATACTTTATGTTGTGTATATACGAAGAGAAGTGGAAGAAGTTGAGTAACTCCTAGACCATGCTTATTAGTTCAGTTATTTCATTTATTTATCTCATTTAGAAACCACCCATCTCGCTCACAGAACAACTCTAGATAGCGTACAAATACTTATATATAACACAAAAGTTATATATAAGTATTATAATAAAAACAATTAATAACAAGAATAAAATAATGTTAGATGGCTACCTCAAGTGGCTGAAACTGGGAAGTTGGAAGATAGATGAGGAGATAATTTTTGATGTTCCAGAATCTGTTTTCCTACAAGTGCAGGATATGCTTTTTTTCCAGATCAACTAAGTGTTGATCCATTGGATGCAACAGGAATCGACTGACTGATGGATCTATTACTCAAGCCTGGCATTGTGACCTAAGAAAAAGTGACTGTCAATTGCACTGAGATTCTACCTTTTGTTTGAGATCTTAAAGTGCCTTCTATGGCTCATATCTCCTAATCCCAATCATGTGGGTTGCTTGAAAGACAATGACTGGTCCAAATTTCCAGGAACTGATCCACTTTAGCAGCACTGAAACAAATCAATTATCCACTAGTAGTATTCTGCATATAGAAATGCAAGGAATACTTTATTAGCCTTCAAAAATATTGAGTTAAATCTTGGATACCAATAGCACTTTGACTTATATAGCACTTCACATTGCTTTACAGCCCTCTCTAAGCAGTTTACAGAGTCAGCATATTGCTGCCATCAATCTGGGTCCTCATTTTACCCACCTCAGAAGAATGGAAGGCTGAGTCAACCTAGAGCCTGATGGGATTAAGCTGCCAAATTGCAGGCAGCCATCAGTCAGTAGAAGTATAGTGCATAGAGTGATCTCAATAGAAAGTTCTCCAAATTAAGTTTCCATGTGTATTATACAAAATACAGGTAGTCCTCGATTTACCACAGTTCATTTAGTGACTGTTTGAAGTTACAATTGCATTGAAAAAAGTGACTTCTGACCATTTTTCACATTTATGACTGTTGCAGCATCCTCGTGGTCACATGATCTATATTTGGGTGCCTGACAGCTGGTTCATATTTATGACTGCAATGTCCTGGGTCGTGTGATCACCTTTTGCGACCATCTGACAAGCAAAGTCAATGGGGAATCCAGATTCACTTAACAACCATGTTATTAAATTAGCAACTGCAGTGTTAATTAACTGCAGTCTTAACAAATGTGGCAAGAAAAGTTGTACAATGGGGCAAAATTCACTTAACAGATTTCTCACTTAGCAACATAAATTTTGGGTTCAATTGTGGTCATACATTGAGGACTGTAATAGCTAAATTTTATGTGGTGCTTATCACTGCTTAGGCTTCTAGTAATAATTAATCACAGTAATACTATGTACTATGTATTTACTAGTATTTTAAATTTCCAACCAAAGCCATTAAACTTTTGTTTTTACCTAAGAAAGGTCTGGAATATGTGTTTCAAAGTCTGCTTTTCATGAACCATAAAATCATAATTTTATTATGAACACTTTTCTGAAAAGAAAAGTAGCTCTTCTAATCATGAATTTTAGACTTATTTTTTTCTTTCTTCTGCTGTCTGCACTCCAAGCAAAGCATTCTTATTTTATAAAACAAGTGCATTGCAGGTATACATTGTAATTATGTGTAAGAAAAATCCTGGAATACCAGAGGTTGTAGCCTTAGACTTGGATGAAAACCTGATGGGGTTCTGTGAAAGATTAAGGACATAAACAAAGAATTCACTTGAATGCAGCTATTTTTTAACTATAAGAGTTTTGATTAGGGTTCCAGATGATGGTGGTGGTGACAATTATTATTAAACTAACATATTCAATGGCTTGAACAAATTTGAAAACCCCTGGCCTACAGACACCAGAAATGAACCTTCATGGAATTAAAGTGTTATAGTATAACTATTCCTTGTTTCCGCATTTTTTGCCCCAGACAAAACATTCTGTCCTTCTTATTTCCAGGTAATGATTAACTGAAAATGACGGGTCCTTGGACAACATGTTGCAATAAAAAACATAAACCCAAGAATGAATTACAGGAGTTGGACTCAGTGGCAGAGAACAAGAAGGAAAAAATGCAAATGAAACAAGAAATCACCTTGCTTAATGGCATTTCTTTAATTGTAGGGAACATGATTGGATCAGGAATATTTGTATCACCCAAGGGTGTCCTGATGTATAGCGGCTCGTATGGACTTGCACTTCTCCTCTGGGCCATTGGTGGGATCTTCTCTTTGTTTGGAGCATTGTGTTATGCTGAACTGGGGACATCCATCCTTAAATCAGGAGCAAGCTATGCCTATATTCTAGAAGCTTTTGGAGGATTTATAGCATTTATCAGACTATGGTCTTCCTTGTTAATAATTGAACCTACCACTCAGGCAGTCATAGCAATTACTTTTGCTAATTATATTGTTCAGCCAATATTTCCATTTTGTGAGCCACCCTATGGAGCAGTTAGGTTGATTGCAGCAGCCTGCATCTGTAAGTAAAATTTTACTTGGTCAATGCAATAATTTATTATATAGTACAGTTTTAGAATGTAATATGTTTTATTCATTTTGTGGAAAAACAGTGAGCCAAATAAATTCTAGAATCTGCTATTTTATCAGAAAAATGTTCTAAATTCTTATTAGTTCAGTAGACTTGGTTTGAAGATGAAAGCATTAAATGTCAGCTTTGAAGTCATTTTTCTTGGAGGCTTCTGGGCTGCCACATACACTGACATTAAATATGAAAGGTTTTTGTATAGTTTCCTGTTAACTAACAGAGAGGGAAGAGTGTGTACGCAGGCAATTTTAGATTTTGGTTTTCATTGGAAATGTCATTTTTAGATCTTGGTTATTGATTTCAAATGTGATAAAATGTGATAAACCAAACAACCGAAAACTGGAATACAAAGGCATTGGCTAATCTAATAAGTCACCAATTACGTTATTATTTAGAGTAGCCAAGATCCAAAATACATAGGCCAACTATTTAGCTGCATATGTGAGAGTTAAATATGCTGTCCTGGAATATGAACCAATATTTCATGTTAGAAATTATCAAGTAGTATCATAATGGACTAATTATAACTAAACATAATGAGTCTATCCCCTTTGTCTGTTAATCCAACATTATAACCTTGCACATGTGATCTAGATCAGAGGTCTCCAACCTTGACAATTTTACGACTTGTGGACCTCAACTCCCAGAATTCCTCAGCCACGAATTCTGGGAGTTGAAGTCCAAAAGTTGTAAAGTTGTCAAGGTTGGAGACCCCTGATCTAGATGAAGACAATCTGGTGGCTTCCAGCTATTTTGAATAAGAAATTCACAATTCACTGTTATTGGCCTTGCATCTAAAAATGGTCATATTTTTATATTATTATATATATTTAGCACATAGCTGAAACTGAACTTCTTTTCACCTTCTCAATATCCCTGTAATATCATTTGCATTTCTGCTCTTTAAAAATGGGAAACTGAAACGAAACAGAAAGATTTGCCAAGCCCATATAAGTTAAATACCTGAAGAAGGAATTCCAAAAAAATTGTGCAATCATTTCAATGTTTACTGAAAATTGTAGCACTGTATGATTTATTTCTTTGAAAGTATGTGCAATATTGTAACAAATTCTCATAATTTGTCTTAATCAACCCGATGGTGAAATAAGAGGACATTTATGATGGCATTTCTTCATGGTTTACTCATGTGATCCGATTGACAGATTCTTTCCATCCTAAAACTGGCAAATCTGGTTAAACATGCTCAGAAATTATACCACTATCCATCAAATATAAATCATATTTTCTTTAAAGAATAGCTTATGTTGTTCCAATTGTTTTGGTTTCTGCCTCCCACTGAAGGAATATGGAGGAAAGAGAGATGACTCATTTTTATTTGTATGCTGCTGGCAAATTTGTTTTTGGTCTGCATTGGGCACTTTACAGCTAGTCCTTGTTTAGCAACTGCCTCTTTAAGTGACTGTTCACAGTTATGATGGTGATGAAAAAGTAACTTTATGATAAATCCCTGCATTTACAATCTTCAGAGGTATATAAAACAAAACAAAAAAAAGCTGAAGTACGGTCATAGGCACAATTGTAATTTTATTTAGCAACAGCTAAATACAAACTATTGGAGGATTTTGGAGGATTCATAGCATATATAAACCGAGTTGCTGGTCCCAAATATGGTCACTAAACAAGGACTACCTATAGTTCTTGAATACTTTCACCTACACTTTTTAAAAATAAAACAGCCAGGCTGTTAAAGAGATATTTGAAATAGCTTCTGTATTCTAATTAAATTCTAACAAATTTGTTAACATTTTGTATTCTAGCAAAGTTTATTAAGTTTATTTCCCTTTTTTATATATATGAGGTTCCCTGACTTTTATCAATTGTGTCAATGTGAAGTGGGGAACCCGAGTACAGGATCTTTTCACATATGCAAAAGTGATGGCTCTTATCATGATCATAACTGTGGGCCTTTATAAAGTCAGTCAAGGTAAGAATGAACTTACTGTTATAAATATGGCAAAGTAAATAGTAGATAGAGGCAAACATTGATTTTAAACCAGACTTTACTTTTTGGCTCTACAATGTGAGAGTGCGCACACACACACACACACACACACGTGTGTGTGTGTGTGTGTGTGTGCATGTGTGTGTGTGTGTGTGTGTGTGTGTGTGTGTATGTATGTATGTATGTATGTATGTATGTATGCATGCATGCATGCATGCATGAATGACATGATCCCTCTTATGCAGGAAAAAAAACCTCATTGTGATCCATCTGCAGCAATTTCTAGGGTCATGAACCCTCTGGGCACTTGGTTTCCATACAACTCTTGTTTTCCAATATATACAATTTTCTGAATAACTTCATATTGGACATGCAGATCTGTAGTTGCAATTGAATAAATTATATTATATAATTATTTCTAAGACTGTAGACCAGGAAACACCAAAACAATTCAGTTTTTAAGGCTGGATAAGGCAACCTTTATCAGCATCCCATCCTTCTTGAAATCATTTTTTTGTAATGTTCAAAATCTTAGCCATCACTATTTCCAAACACACCTTTAACCATCTACTGCCAGGAGATAATTACTGGAGCAGATAATTATTGAGCAATCCAGATGCAAGTTTTTATTTTATATTTTAAACAGGGAGCTGCTCTTAGTTAATTTTTCTTTTTAAATCTAATGGGGGCAAAGTAACTCCACTAAAGAAAATTCTTGGAAGGATGTGTCATCGTATAGAACTTGCTTCCAAGCAGCGTATCTTTGCTCACATAACAAAATAGTGATCTTTTGTGACTTTTCTCCTCTGATGCCAGAAAGCTGGTATGAACAGACTTGCTTCCCAGAAGGGTAAAAAGAATATACAAGCAATATAACCAACTATGAATTCAGCTATGGAAAGGGAAAATGTTACCGTGATTTTTGTGCAGTGAATATTTCAGTTCTGCTCCATTTTTACCTGTAAGCATATAAAATACCTATATGCTTAAATTTAAACAAAACCTGAAACGTCTGATGTTTCCACAGGAAAAACTGACAACTTCAAGGAACCATTTGAAGGTTCCACAACAAATGCAGGATTTGTTGCACTTGCTCTTTATTCTGCCCTCTTTTCCTACTCTGGATGGGATACATTGAATTTTGTTACTGAAGAAATGAAAAACCCAGAAAGGTACATGTTTGTTGTGGATAAATATATCTCGTCCTCCTTCTCTTTTTGCATCCGGCAGAGTGTTTTTTTAATGAACATATATGTGAGTAAGGTCAGTAATATAGCAAGTTACATTCCTATATAAACCGCTGTGTTAGTATTTGCTTTATTCCTTTGGATTTATCCTTAATTCAGGTGCATTTAATATATTCTGCTGTTGTTTTTTTTCTTTCTTCAGAAATCTTCCACTTTCCATTGCAATATCAATGCCTATAGTGACTATTATTTACTTGCTGACCAATGTGGCCTACTATGTCGTGTTGGACATGTCTGCTCTCTTAGCAAGTGATGCGGTGGCTGTGGTATGTTGTGCATTATAGATTATTGAGTGCATCTGATGGGCAGCCTTCCCCAATCTCAGGAAATCTACATGTATTGAATTGCAACTCCAAGAATTTCAGTGCATCTGGAGAATGGCAGTTTGAGGAACGCTGACCTTAGTAATAAACACATTATTCTTACCACTTGCCTTTCATGCAGTCCAAATACAGTGCTTCTTTCATCAAAATTAGAAAAACAATGCTGTGATATTGTACTGCAACATCATCCCCTTGGGACCTGTGTATGATGTCATGAGGCACATACAAAGGCACAGGATGAAATGGCAAAGCACTGTTTTTATCAGACCCATATGTTACAGGGGCTACTGAACCAAACTTCTCATGTGTTCAAATCCCCTTGTAGAATTTCCTACTGCAATGGGAAATCTATGTTGGATAGGGACAGCATGTGTCTAAATCAATTACACTTTTTGCTGATTTTAAATCTTAGTAATCTTTTAGAATTTTAGCCATAGAAATATACATCAGGCTTAGTATCAGCTCATTTTCTTAGATGCTTTGACACATGAAGCAATATTTGTAGTAGAAAACCTCGAGCTCTAGGAAAGCCAGAAAATTTAGTAATTTTTCAGTATCACTAGAACTAGATGACTGAATCTTTTTTGGCCCATTGGAGGTAGGAGAGGTATTGCAATTGCTTGCAAATGCAAGCAAAAATCACATGGTAAACAAACCATTATTTTCATGTAAACTGAACATCCCCTTCCCTCATGGTCTGAAATATTACAAGCAAAATGCAATCATTTTGCTAATGAATTTTAGGTCTTGCTGGATGCTTAGAGATGCTTACAGTTCTTTGGCTACCTGCTTTTTAAAGATTTATGAGATGGCAATTTATGGATATAGCAAGGCCTCCTTGTTTTCAATTGATGGAATTTATTATGAGTATAATTCTGAACTAAAATTGTAGATAGCAAATATGGAAATGAGATATATTTCCATATATTTTGCAACCTTTGAAGCTCGAAAGCTTAGAAACAGAATTAGACATTTTTATCCGTGATTAAGGGATAAAAATAGAGATAGAGACATTAGTCAGAACATGTAGAAGAGCAATAGTTAAGAACTAAGGATCTGGGAATTAGACAGGAAGCTGTCAGAAATTATCACTAAGCAACATTATCACTGCATTGCAAATATAATATAACCTCTTGATTCTGAATTAGCAAGGCTGAGTTTTACTTTTAAAGTGAGTTATTATTTTGAAGCAGAAACCCATGTTTTGGAAGCTATCATATGATCTTCTTTGGGAATACTTTGACCCTTGGGTTACTTTACTTAGAGCAGTAAGTTCCATGGACCTTAAACAGAGGACATAAATAGAAGGAGACACAGGACTCCTCTCCTTTCCCATGAATTGTTGCTTCTCATCCAACACTCGAATCCAATGTTGATTCAAAAACATCTCTTTCGAATTACAGCATAGTCAATCTGACCTTCGAACACTGAAGTGGAATACTGCTAGAAAGCAGAACAGAAATATCAACTCTATATCAAGAACCATCAGCAGTATGTTACCAATAGGTTCCCACTAGGTTCCATAAGCTTGGTTCATTTTTTTCCATTTGTATGTACATTATTACAGTGATATTAAAGAATAAATTAGTATTTCTTTACAAAATAATTAAAATTTACAGCTCACTTGTTGCAAAACAAAATTTTAATAGGTATTATTGTCATCCTAAGAATGGTTCTGGGTTCCACATGAGACCCATAAGTATACTTATAAAATGATTGGTGTGCCATATAGAAGTTTAGCTATCCATCTGTCCAGGACAACCATAACACCAACAATGATAGGAATCCTCCTCAAGGGCTGGAGGAACAGATAGGCACAATCTCTGGTTTGCGTTTTGGCCAATGGATATTTTATTATCGGTCACAGTCACACTTGAAAACAAATTTCTATTTAACAGGTATGACTAGCTGGTAAGAATACCTCCTTATTACTCAGGGAAAGCTTTTATTTAAAGTGGTAGAAGCAAATTATATTTTCTACAACATACACAATGCATATAAGTACTCAGTATTGTTGATTTTTTTCCTTCCTTTGTTTTCACTCACATTAAGTTGACTACTGAGGGATCCTTGGTGCTCTTAAACTTTGGTTATTTTCTTGTAGATGTTTCAATACCCAGACTAGGTAACATCATCAGTGCGCTGATTACATCACCTACTTTAGGTAATAAAAAGTCTGCAAGAAAGCAACCAAGCTCTGAGATCACCAAGCACCCCACATTTCAACCTTGAACTACAAATATTCTCCTTTATAAGTTGATTATTCTTCTCTGTACCATATACAGTGTATACATATCTTATGGAACTGTTAGAATTGCATCTTTAACCTGGTCATCTCTAGATCCACTTTGGACTACAATTTCCAGGAAGATATTTGCACCATAGTTGGGAATTCTTGACCATGTAGTTTCAACACTTCAGGAGAGCACCATGTTAGGAAAGTTTGCTGTAAAACAAATAAGGGTAAAGATCATCCAGTCATGGATGACTCTAGGGCAAGGTGCTCATCTCTGTTTCTTGGCCGAGGAAGCCAGTGTTGTCCAAAGGCATTTTCTGTGGTCATGTGGCCAGCATGGCTATATGTCAAAGGTGCATGGAATGCTGTTACTTTCCCACCGAAGTGGTACCTATTAATCTACTCGCATTTGCATATTTTCAAGATGCTAGGTGGGCAGGAGCAAATAAGGCAGATGATTATTTCTTTCACTACCTAAAGGAAGTTTGGGACTTTACAAAATTCTGATATGATTATAAAAAAATCTTATCAGATCATGATAATTCTTTTCTGGCTTTTATTATTTAATCACTTTTATTATTTTCTTTTATTATTTAATCACTAGAAATCTAGTTGTACATGTTAGATACCTAAATTCAAAAGCTCTGCCAAGATGTTGGTATTGTCAGAACTCACTGAGTATAATTTTATGCTAGAACTTAAATTTTCATGCAGTCAATTTCCCAGACACAGGGAAACTAGATGAATGATTCTTTTCTTCTTTTTCTATTGCAGACATTTGGTAATGAAGCTCTTAGCCATGCTAAATGGATCATCCCTATTGCAGTGGCAATGTCTTGTTATGGAGGATTAAATTCATCAATTATTGCAGCTTCAAGGTATGAGACACTAGGAAATGGGTACTAGTGGACTGATAAGTCAGTAGCCAATTCTTAATAAATGTGCATGTTCTGCAATGTAATTCTTAATAAATGTGTATGTTGCAATGTAATTCTCTATCAGACTTTTTAGGAAAAGAAACTAGTGGATCATTTCTTGAATTTTCCCTAAGGGAAAGAGTTTTCCACCACCCTATGAAGGGTAGGAGGCACCACTAGTCAAAAAGACCAAGAGGGGTGAGTTCATATCCTCTCTTGGAATTTAACTGAAATCACCATAGGCTGAAAATTACTGGAGAAATTACTGTGAAAATCAAGCAATTCTTATATGCTCAGTAGTCTATTGAATAAGCAAAAAAGCATCACATTCTACCCATGAGAATGTCACCAACATTCTCTATCCTTTTGAGGGGGTGGA
>JANHFL010004236.1:102345-113284 GCA_032468155.1 Oxyrhabdium leporinum
TAAATAAATAAATAAATAAATAAATAAATAAATAAATAAATGAATGAATGAATGAATGAATGAATGAATGAATGAATCTAAATAAATAAATAAATAAATAAATGCACAGCATACTCCTATTTAGTGAAATTTATTTTGTTATCACTCTTTTTCTCTTAAAAGACTACTCTTCCTCGTTCCTTTCCTTTAAACCATCGGACATCAATATGGTAGCAAAATTCAATCTCATTTTAGGAAAGGCCTGTTACAAGGATCGGGTGCTATCTCTTTGATAATTCCAACATCCCCAACCAGCATGCCCAACTTTGTATACAACAGCCATGCTAGTTGAGACTTGTGGAAGTTGAAAACCAATATATTTGCTGGGGTCACTGGGTTAAGGAGACTTAGGATACCACAGAAATTTATTATACTATCAGCCCAGAAATTTATGGTAATGTGTGCTTTTAATATTCCCACCATAATGCTTTCTGCTGATTCATTAATTTCTGGAAATGGCTCAAGAAGCAACCATGTATTTTCTTTGAACAAAACAGCTAAAAGATGTTCCTTTTATTAATATTTCTATGAAGTTGAAACTGTTTTTTTTCTTTCTGGTTCCCTCTAGTGTCCAACTTTTAAAGTTGCTTTGAAATCCTTATCTTTAAAAGGATAATAACAAGGATACTTATAATTAATTCCAAAATCTTATTTCAAATCCACTAGACCCTTAGTCAATTTTTAACTTTCAAGGTTCTAATCATCCTTTTGCTATTTATTCCAAAAGAAAAAAATAGTTTTTAAATTTGCATTTAAAATGTATCTTGCTAAGAATTGACTGAAATTTGCCTGGTGCTATAAAACTTGTCATCCAATTGTTCCTAATAGCTGAAAAGCAATTAACAAGCAATTTCTGAAAATGATTAGAAAAGGAATTATCCAGTGCCCTTTTGAAGGCACTAACCATGGTTTGAGCAAGTCCTTTGTATCCTGACAAGATAGTGCTGTCTTGCAACTTCTTCACAAGCAGCAATTGTCTGGAGTGTTTGTGGGAGATCTCAAGTCCTCCTTTTCCAGAGGGAATTATAAAGAGCCAGTCTTCTTGCTGGTTCTTCATTCCACTACAGTGGTCAGCTCCACTTTTAACAGAGCTGTGCCATTTCTTTCTTACAAGTCCAAAACTGTTTTCTAAAAAGTAGAGGAGCTGTTCAGAAATTTGTATTATGCACCAATTTTATATTAAGTGGTTAAGAGCAATGTTTCCTGAAGGATCTCGCTCTTCTACATACTGTATAGCTATCTTGACTATAAGAATGCATTTATTATACTCATTTATATTTTTCTAAGATTCAATAGGTGGTTACAAGATGGAGATTTTTTTTTAGTAATGGCATTGCATGTCAGCTTCCCAAAGAAGTTCTAATCTACTAGTTTTGATAGTGGCAATTTCATCTTTTATTTACACAAAGAATATTGTAATGATGTTCTACTCTGAATTCTCTGAAGAACAAAATTAAAATTATAAATTATTTTAAATGGGGAGGAAGAAGAGGAAGTAACTATGTTATGCTATGAATTACATAAATATTATTGTGAATGTATAGAATTATATACTAATACTTTTTTTCTCACTTTTGATAGACTTTTTTATGTTGGAGCTAGAGAAGGACATCTCCCTGATAGCCTGAGCTTAATTCATATAAAATGTTTCACCCCTGTTCCTGCTCTTGTTTTTAATGTAAGTAATGATAAAGCATACGAGAAGAAAGCTTTGCTTATTTTGAAACCTAGATTCATGAACTGAGGCAAGAAATTTATTTTCACAAATTGAATATATAGGCATTGTTCAAGCAGTCACAATAGTACCCAGTTCATGTCTGTTTTGAAGACCAATTGGATTTAGTGGTATGTCTTCGAGGTTGTCCAGTCAAATTATTCTCAGGCCATTTTATAAAAAAATAAGAGCAAGAACCATCAGCAACAACAAAAATAAACTTCCCAAATGTAACTCTATGTCAAACTCGCATTGTCATGGTGGCGTCACGTGACGTATTGGGACTTTTTTCCCCTTCGCTAAACTGGGTGTGGCTGTGGCCAGCGCGTGACCCATCCAGTCCACGGGCTGCGAGTTTGACAGCCCTGCTCTACAGCATTTGAAAGGAGATTGGGACCATATATTTTCCTTCATTGTCAAATTCAAGCGGAACTAGCACAAAAAGAAGCCTCCAATTGGTGCACTTTATCTAGTTAAAGTTGTTAGCAATGGAGAGAAACTATAAGGTATCAGTTGAGGCAAATCAGTGATTAAGTAACATTTAGAGCAGGCTGGGGAATTCTGGAAGTTGAAGTCCACACACCTTAAAGTTGTGAACTTGGTTGTTCAAAGTTGAAAACACTGATTTAGAGCATAACATTTATTTTTCCCCTATATCTTTACACTTCATTCTTTCTCTTTTATCTCCTGATAGGGTTTAATGACTTTGATTTATCTCCTTGTGGAAGATGTCTTTCTCCTGATAAATTACTACTGCTTCAGCTACTGGTTCTTTGTCGGACTATCCATTGCAGGATTAATATATTTAAGGCATATCCAGCCAGATAGACCAAGGCCCATTAAAGTAAGTACATAAGAGAATTAAAGCTTAAAATTGTAACCATTAGTATATAGTTCTAGTTTTTATATTAAGCCTCTGTGGACAATTCCATTTATGAAACCACAGACTTTTTGCTTATAGGGTGAAAAGAATCCAGGCTGCAAAAATACATACATTCACTGGATAGCAACAAAGAACTAGCATTTTCTGAATGTTTTAAGTGTTAGGTAGTCATGCCTAGATCTTTGCAGTCCTGGTGTGGTAACCCGTTTAGGAGCCCGTTAATTTTACGCAAACAAAATATTACTGATATAAATTAGCTTCTGGATTAAAGTGCAGATCAGATTGTTCTTGTTACTGTTGTTTCAAATCATGCACTAAGAAATATTCTTTGCCATGGGTATAATCATTTTCTTCTGGAATATGAAACACAATTATAGAAAAGCTTACTTGAAATTGTGAGAGTTATGGTAATGAGAACATTTTTCAGAAGCACTTACTTTAACTTAGAATTATCTTTTTTTAATTTTCAGCTCAGTCTCTTCTTTCCCATTGTATATTGCATATGCACAGTTTTCCTTGTTATAGTGCCTCTTTATAGTGATACAATAAATTCTGTTATTGGAATTGGCATTGCACTCTCTGGAATTCCTGCTTACTTTTTGGGAGTTTATTTACCAGTAGAAAAGAGACCTCGGTATCTTCATTGGCTTTCTGGTAAGAAACTACATAGTTTATTTATAATTTTGCAAATTTATATCATCCATATGCTCTATTAAAGATTAAAAGGGATGGATGGAGTAATCTTAACATGGATCAAGTCACAACTTATTAACTTGTATTTATTTTATCCATCTAATGATAGTGGTATCTCTTTTGGAGAGCAAAATAGTCAGAATGGCAACCTCAACCATGCAGTTGAAATCCACATGCTTTGACTGTCTATCACAATAGCTTTATGTCTATCTAGATTCTCAATCATCCAGATCATGGTTCTCCCAAAAGTGCTTTTCAAAAAGCAATTGAACTTCTTAGTTTTTTCCTTGAAAACATTTCACTTCTCATCCAAGAATCTTCTTCAGTTTGGAACATAACAGCTTTACTTTTTGACACCTCCAGCCAGATACCCCTGCAACCATCCAAAGTCCTAGAACCACATACATCCTTCCTCACAAAACCTTGCATGTGGTTCCATTAAATTATAGTTCCATTAAATTATAATTTTTAATGAGACAGAAGAAAAAAAATCAATCTGGGAATAATTTTTGCAACTATATTTGGTTAATTTAACTGTAGCTAAAATTTAATGTAAATTAGATTGAATAAAATTAAATTTTGGTCTTCATCTTTTGTCTTCACCTTGGGCTGTTTTTTTTTTTTTTAAATAATGCAGTCCTCCTCATTCTATCTCTCCCTTAACTTCTAAAATTTTTTGTATCCCTATCTCATATCAAATGCCAGTAACCAATTTGTTATAAAAAGCAGGCATGCCAAGTTAATGAAGACTTTTACATCATGAGAAATTCCGATAATGCTGACGTAATTACTATTTTTATAATATGGCGACTTTATTTTATCTTGCAGCTACCACTACACAATATGTTCAGAAGTTATTCTGTTGCTGTCTGACAGACACGGACACTGAAACAGAGACATTGGAAATCAAAGCAAAGTAGTCTGATTTGGACAATCACTACACTTTAGACATCCAAACAGCTGGAAATACTCCTTTGTGCTGTAGAACAAACCAAGAAATGTATGGCTGTACTGTGCAACATTTTGCTGGATTTTTCCCCCCAGACTATTTTACTTTATCCACCTTTTCTTTGTTGTTATCAATTTAAGGGATTTCTTCATATTCCATTATAATATACATAACATGGATTGTTCTTTTTAAAAAATAAGCAGTCCATTGTATCAAAGCAAACACTAGGGATTTAGTTTCCCAGAAAAATGACATAGATACCAACCAAATAGGAAGGAAAAAGTTAAAATAATGGCTTTAAGTCTTTAAGTCTTAACTTAAAGATATCACATTTCAGGTTCATCCTTGAAAATTCTAAGGCATTCTCTTTTATGGATGGAAGGTGTCCAATTTATTTGGGGGATGAATATAATTAGTCTGTATCAGTGGAGTTCATCTTGTGTTACTGAGTCAAATCCATGAAGGGTATCAGTGGAGACACTGTATGTCTTTGTACTGGTGCCTAATGTTTAGGCTCAATATTGAAACATCAAATGTTACTGTCACTGTTATACTGCAGTGTGCCTTTTCTCCTGGGAGATTAATGTATTATGAAAAAATATAATTAATAAAGAACCTCACTGTTAGCAGCATCTTCAGAAGAGAAATGGGAGCTGTTGACGTGTCAGGAGTTCTATTAGTGATTCTGTAAATAACAGCTATGACACCAGTACCAGGCTGTCAGTGAGAACTATGTATGCCACACTATCATATTTTCTTCTAAATCTTCAATTGTCTGTAATATTGTAAAATACTGTATGTGCATGCATCAATCAACATTTTTATTTTCATTCAGTCCAAATGTTTTATATATTTTTTAAAAATGCATGTTGTATTGATAGATGACTGTCAAACTTACTTCAGTTTTGAATAAACCTGAGTTTTAAATAACTGCTTTGTGTGCCAGTGTATACATAACTGAAGAATCATAATTCCCAGAATTTATGAGTGTATAAAGCTTTTTCTGGAACAGAAGCAAAATGAATTTAATCCAAAAGATTCCCTATAAAATTCTGCATCTGAAATTTATACAGGGATCTTTGTTCAACATATGCTAATTTGTAAAATATTACATTCTGCTGGACTTAAAATATGTTTTACTCTTATTTCCTCTACACCACTAAAATAGAGCAATGTTATCTTAATTCACTTTTTAGATAAACTCATGAAAAATGGTACAGTCATATTTTTACACCAATTTGTAAAGTGCTATACTTCAATGCAAAATCTTTTTCTGGAAAATGAAAGAATCTGTGGAGTCCTAGAAAAATATTTAATCTATCTAGATATTTCTTCCTACTAATCTCACAACTTGATTGGGCTTTTAAAAAACGTTTTAAAGGATGTTTCTCACAGTGATTGGACAGAGATGAACAACGGTAGGCAATGCTAAAACAATCTAGTTGTTCACCAAACTTAAAGGCATTCATTTTCACTCTTGAAAGTACATTTCTGACATTCCGATTTTCCTCTCTTTTTCTGATCTATTCTTTTCTCTTCTATGGATTAGTACTTCTTTTTTAAATAGGTAAGATGTACAGCCAATCTTATTGCAAAGTAGTTGAATGATCTTATGGCACAGGGCTGTCAAACTCGTGGCGTACGGGTCAGATGTGTCATCCGTTGGCCACGACCACACCCAGTTTAGCGAAGGGAAAAAACTTGCGATATGTCACGTGACAATGCTGTGATGACGTGAGTTTGACACCCCTGTTATAGCCAAACAATATATCAGTATTGTAGTTAATTATGGCATATCTTTCAGTTCATCCTGTCTGTTTTTGGTCCTTGAAGATGTTCTTTGCTCACTCAGCTGCACAGGAGTGCAGCCTTATTTGGACTGAAAGAGAAAGGAAGAAAGGAAGAGTGAGATTGACCCAGGATCATTGGTTCTAAATCCTCAAACATAGAATAGTGTATGTTGTATCTAGATAAATAAATGTGTTCTTTATCAAACACCAAATATTATACAATGGGAGAACTCTTAGCATTAATAATACTGTTGAAAAGTTCATTTTTTGCCAGATTCATATTAAGGTTACGGGAACACTGAGTAATTTTTGAGAAATGGGTGTAATGTTTTCTTTGTAATAAAGGAAAAGTATCCTTCTGGGAAGAAATAGATGACCAAAACTGGCAGATAAAACCATATACAGAACGGTCCTATGATAACAAATTTGGCACACAATATATGATGGAACAGAAAAGCTATTTTATTGCAAGAAAGGGATTTCAGAAAAGGCTTATGTACAAATGTCTGTGTATATTTGCACAGTAATATAACTCTGATTGCATATTACTACTCTGATAGATCATTGTTTTTGTGCATAGGTATATCTGTATAAATCTGATTCCTGTTTAGCAGTAATAGTGATTCATGTGTTATATTCAAAAATGGAAATGTATCCCCTCGGGGTTGTTCTGTGCTAGTGTTGGATATGACTAAGAAGACCCAGATTAAAATTTACATTTGGTAATATTGGGCTATGTCAACCCCAGATGAATATTGCCATAAGGCTAAAATTAAGAATAGCTTGAATGTTGTCTTTCCCCAAGGCAGGGGCAGCTGTAGAGAAGACACACTTCCTAGGTCCCACTAGATAGTAATGTTTAAAGGAAAGAATCGGGAGCATGTCCGCATCCAACTTGGTGGAGCAGTTATATACCCTCAGGGCAGATTCTCTAGTATATGAGAGCAAACCCCACTCCCTTTTAGCACTGATGATGTTACCTAATTGTAATGAAATGTCTGCAAGAAAATAACCAAGCTCAGAGAGCATCAAGGACCCCAAAAATGTGTAAGTATATTCCACCATACTTACAGATTTTGATGTGTCTTCTGACTACACTAAAGTCTTCCAGGTTTTGCAGAGAAAGAACAGGCTCAAATAACTACTCACCTATAATTATTATATTAGATTTTTTATTTTATGTGTGTGTGTGTGTTGAGAAAGAGAGAGACAGAGAGCACCGAAGTGGCACCTAGATTTCAACTGTGGTGTGCAGGAACCAGGTGGGTTGCAAGATTGGTAGTTTAGCTACATTCATAATTTTGCTTCTCAACAGGACAAAAAGAGATTTGTAAGGTTATGTAGAGTGAACAGTTAATCAGAGATCAATTGTCAGGGAACTGGAACAATGACAAAGTGTTAAAACCTCCTTCCCCAACTGCTCCAATCCAAATAATCCCAACAATTGTTTGATCTTTCTACTGTTATTGAATGAAGGCAGCCATGGATGAAGCTAGAAAATGTCTCATCTGTGGTGGAAGAAATTTGTTTATAGAATGAGGATGCTCAATTCTACTTTCAGCCCAGACTGTTTCATGCAAAGGGAGATTTGTTCAGCTGCTTTTTAAACAATAATAACCATTTAATAAAACAATTTCACCATAAGACAAATATGCCATTATCTTACGGAACATGACCCACCTTCCTTTTGATAGCATTTGTGTTGCTGAGCTTTTATTGTTAACAAAATCGTCCAAATGTAATCTTTAGCCTGAAGGCTGATCTGTTCAATTCAAAATGGTAAATTAGAAAAGTCTGTCAAAATATCATTATACAGTCATTATTCTAATGTCCCAACTGCATAGTTAATAAGGAAGATGGATATTTCTAGGCAAGAACATTGATCCCAGTTCCCTAAGTCTATTAACAATTCCCATTCCAAGCCATGAACTAGTGCAGGATATACATGGAAGCGCACAGAAAAGCAGAAATGCCTGATCATAAAAAGAGGGCACGATATGTAAGAACGAATATTGTATAATGTAAACATTCAATAGATCTCATCAAAATAGGGAAGATAAACCATTGTGCTTGCTGTTCAGGGGTTCACTACTAATAAGCAACTTCATCCTCTTTTCCTCTCCCTTATAGTCTATTTCCTTCAATAAGATGTAGAATGGAAAAGAAAAGATGCTTCTTGAGAAGACACTTTCTAACAGCCTCCAAGTAAGGGGCAAGGCTTAAAAAAAGAAGAAATGGCCACACTATCACAAACACCTGAATCAAAACAAAAGCTTTTTTAGGTTATTCAGATATTCATTTGATTAAACTCCAAATACAAACAATCTCATAGATGCAGTGATGTTACGGTATAAGAGCATTCCTTTTTGGACACCTCTCTGCTAAGAGAGAACTTATTCTCCAAATGCCAAAAGAATCCCATCCACATATATGAAGCGTATTTCTAGTAGATTTGCAAGGAAAAAAGTTTTAAAATCATTGTCATCATCATCATCACCACCACCACCACCACCACCACCACCACCACCACCACGATGGCATTCACAGACAAAAAAATCTTTGGTTCATGACCTTGGCTGTAAAGTAACATAATAATCAGGAGAGTATTTTGTAAAGGAGCTCTGCCAACTGTATGAGTATTCTATAATGCGGTTTTCTGTTGCGGACCAAGATACAGCAAGTGGTATATGAAACGTAAAGGAAATCCAATTCACTTTATATTGCAATGGAAAACAACAGGAAAATAAGCAATTTTTATGGTACTTTCATTGAAATTCTGCTCTTTTAAAACAAATGGAACAAGTTGTGAATTAAAATGAACCCCTTTATTTAAAATAATAATAATAATTTCAAGTACAATAGTTTTTTGTGTTTTTATTTTTTTAAGCTATTGTATTTGTATGGCTCCCATTCACAAGACCATGATTCTGGGAGGCTTCCAGTTAATAGATTTAGTTTTTAAAGAACATTACACTAGCATGAATTATAAAGAATGAACTTTATATTTAATTGAACACTAACAGTAGATCAGTTTCAAGTTCTTTATATACTTTTGAAATTTTTCCACAAATATTAATACTTTAACTCCTATTGCTTTGTCTTTTACATTCATTGATATATAAACATTAACACAGAGGAATTTACTGAACACAGCATAACTGACAGGAATTTGCATGGCAAACTAAAATGTTGCTGTTTGTTTAAAGCATTAGGAAAGACACAATCAGATTCTAAAGCTAATAATCCTTTTGTACATGTGCCAGGAAATTAAACACAGAAGAGATTTTTAGAAGAAAAGATAAACCGTATTATAATGTATAGTGGAACATTTTGTCACTAGACGAGGACTTAAATTCGCATGACTTTTTTTATCATTCTAAATATAATCTGATAAAAGTAGACACATAGGCACAACATATTAGATATTGCATACTTAATTTTCCAAAATCATTGCATACAAGATGAAAATTTTCAAATGTCCAAACTCAGTAAACAAAACTTTAACAACTTAAAAATTTAATTCCGACACTTCTCAAGAGTACACAGTATGGCGAAATCCAAATAGAATGGAAAAATATATCAACAGATCCAAACTACTATATTCATAATGCATGTGTTAAACTGAATTACAATTTAACAACATATGGAATGCCACAACCTCAAGGACAGCTAACATTTCTTATATTGGATTAAATAAACCTAAGACCCAACAATCTTTGTTAATGAAATGTTGAAAAAAATTTGCAGTAAGCACAGCCTATTTTGATTTGTGCTAAGATAAACAATGTCAAAACTACTAAGACCGTCCAAAGTTTCAGTATTTAAAATAATTAGCTTTCATTCAGTGAAATATAATATATAATCTCAAGTATAGGGCATGCAAAATATTAGGTTTGGAACCATTTCAAGTGTATAATTTGAAACAATGTCCTGCCATAAGCATGAAATTAAAGTGTACTGTAAAGGGAATTTTATCCCCATTTCCTTAAGAAAATAATATACCAGTACTTGGGATATCCCCATTTTGAGAAATGCAGAAAAAACATTTTTTGAACTATGCAATTTGGACCAGAAATATTAAATCTGAAATTTGCTGCAGTTAAAGGCTAATATTTATTATATCACAGTATTTTTCATTAGTATGTAAGATTCTTAAATTATTATTGGAAAAAGTTTTGAATCCTTTGAGAGCTGAAAAATATTATGGAGACAGGTAGTGTGTCATTTGCAAGGAAAGTGGAATACAATGGAATACCTTGTTTTAACCGAAACAACTTAACAAATTTCCTTTAAGTAGAACACTTGAACCTAAGAAAAAAGCCCAAAATATAATACGGTATTTTCCTAACTGCTTTATCAACAGCTTGGGTAATTCTAAATTCTGATTCAAAAACTGCGCTGCAAAGAGAGAAAGGAAGCTCCACCATTGCAGCGGTTGTCTCAACAAGCCCACGGGTTGTTGTTTTTTTTGGGGGGGAGGGCTGGGTAGAGGAAGCAGGCATCATGGTGCAGCTTCGTTTCTCTCCTTCCATTTCTGTTTTTTTCGTCCTTAGGCGCACCGTAGCAGAGAGAAGCATCCGAGGGACGATGGGGAGGATGCTGGAGGCCGATATTTTTAAAGGTACAGAACTGGGACACCCAGACCGGCAGCTCGCTCCCAAGAACGCTGAGGCGCTTTGCTTAGAGAAGCGCGATTTCTCGCTGCCCTCCCAACCCTCGCGGTGTGGCCTCGCTGCTTTTCACCGCCTTTCAGAGATGCTCTGGGGAGAAGCGACGCTAAGCTGTTAACCCTAAGCGTCGTCTTACGTCCCCCACCCACTCCGGCACAGCTTTCCCCCCCCCGCCCCACCCGGGCCTGGTCCAAACGAGGC
>JANHFL010004237.1:5778-24095 GCA_032468155.1 Oxyrhabdium leporinum
TATTGCTTATAAGCTGTAAACCGCCCCGAGTCTTCGGAATGGGGCGGTATATAAATGTAAAAATAAAAAAAAAAAAAAAAATTTCAAACAAATGGTTATCCAATCTCTTCTTAAAAACTTTCAGTATTGGAAAATTCACAACTTTGGGGGCAAGTTGTTCCATTGATTTATTGCTCTAACTGTCAAGAAATTTCTCCTTAGTACTGGGTTGCTTCTCTCCTTGATTAGTTTCCACTCATTGCTTCTTGTCCTACCCTCAGGTGCTTTTGAGAATAGCTTGACTCCCTCTTCTTTGTGGCAGCCTCTGAGATATTGGAATGCTGCTATTATGTCACCTCTAGTCCTTCTTTTCATCAGACTAGACATACCCAATTCCAGGAACCGTTCTTTATATGTTTTAGCTCCAGTCCCCTAATCACCTTTGTTGCTCTTCTCTGCAGTCTTTCTAGAGTCTCAACATCTTTTTTACATCGTGGCGACCAAAACTGGATGCAGTATTCCAACTGTGGCCTTACCAAGGCATTATAAAGTGGTAGTAATACGTGATCTTGATTCTATCCCTCTGTCTATGCAGCCTAGAACTGTGTTAGCTTTTTTGGCAGCTGCAGCATCATGTTGTAAGAGTCTTGATAACAAGATGGGTGGCATATAAATTTAATAAATAAACAAACTCTGGGTAGATTACAGCAAGTTAAAACTACAAATGCAGGAAAAAATATATCAAAATCACAAAACCAACAATAAATCAGTAACAATCAATCACCTTGTCCCCAAGGTGGAGATCAAAATTAGCCAGGGTTAAAAACTTGAGGAAATAAATCTCTTTACATTTCTCCTAAAAACCACGAAGCTTAATGAAGTTCCTAAGTGTAGAATCATGCCTAGCAACTCTTCCTGAAATCATTGGAGTTTGTAAAAAGTATCCATACCAAATAGCTTATATTTGCTCTGCAGGCTCTATCGTTGGAAACATTTCCGAAGTTGCAATGGAAGCAAAATGCCAGAAGAAGTCTGCTATCTACTCCGAAGAGCAGGATTACATGTCTTGTACTATCAAACATGCACAAATTCTCAGACACGAATCGAAGTGTCAGTATTAAGATTCAGCTTCAGACGAAGCAGATTATCTGTACTCTTTGTAATTTCAATTTCTTTTAATTTCAACAGCAGGGATTCGATTAGGGCATTCTTGGAACATGGAAAAGGCTGCTCAAAACATGCCAAAGGAGCAACAGACTATCCTTATTTCTTAAGCAAGACCTAAGCCCATCACTTAGGGAAGCTAGATACAAGTTTCCAACCAACTCACAGAGTTCTCATCTTAACATAATCAAGATGGACTGAATCCAGGATTTCCTGGCATTTAAGCCTGATTAATGAGATATATGAATCTTCTTCTTGGTCATATGCTGCTGTTCAGTACTTAACAGACATGGGCGTGGGATGAAAAGAAAGCTGGTCATTCTAGTAGATAGCCATGAGCTATGAACTTAAGGGTGGGACTGCATTCCCCTTGGCCCGATTATATTTCTCATTAACTTTTGATACCATCAACTATGGTATCCTTCTGGACTGCGGATAGGGACTGGAAAGTGCAAGCACAATTCTGCAGCCACGGGTGCTTACGATCAGTATTAATGGGAAGATGTATGGTACAACTCTCTAACCATTTCTCTTCAACATCTACATGAAGTCACTGTGGGAGGTTATCTCCCAGTGTCATGAAGTGTCACACACACACACACACACACACACACACATATATATATATATATGGATCTTTGGTTATTCGGGTTTTCTCCCGCGTAGATTTGGTCGTTTCTTGGCGACGTTTCGACGAAGTCTCATTCGTCATCTTCAAGTTATCACTATGTATCTGGGTTACTGTAACTAAATGAGGTTACCTTTGAAAATGAAATTTCAGTTGGTACAAAATGCATTGGGTAGATTACTATGAAGTTATCATCTACTTGATGGGGCCTCCGGCAACAAAAAAAGGCCCGGAAGGCCACACGGCCCTCCAGACCTCCTTTCTCATCAGCAAAGTGCTTGAAGATTGTGTCCCGTTTTTAAAAAGCCTTTGCCGGTAGGAACAGAGCTTCGGAGGGACGCGCCCGCTCCTCCCAAGCTCCGCTGGTGCCAACAAAGGCTTTTTGCAAAGGGCTGCCAAAGCCTGCAGGAACGCAATCTCCCTGAAGGCTTCGGCAAGGAAACAGCAAACGGAGGGAAGGCCTGAAGGACCGAAGTCTTCCCTCCATTTGCAAATGTCCAGGCCTCAATTTGCAGAGAATAGAGACCTGAAGTGCGAGATCACATGTGATCTACTAGTAGCACAAGATCTTGCGCTACTGATCTCGCATGATCACGAGGTATGTTACGCCTCTCTTCTCTGCAAATGCACTGAAAGCCTGAAGCAATGAAGCACAATAAAGAGGAGATCTTGGCAAGGGAAATGAGTCTCCACTTCAGAGTGCCTGTGAAGATCCGGCTGGGGGGGGGGCAGACGGGGTGAATGTTGCAGAACCTCTAAAGTCATTCGAACAACTGCGGTGGTACTGCAATATTCATAATTTTGGGACTTGTTCGTAAATGCCATGGGCCGCTTATCGTGTAACTTCGAACATTTGCTAAGGGAACGCTTGTAACCCAGGGAAGAATAGTAGGATGGATGATCTTTTAGTAGTAGTAATGCTATTGTGTTTTCGCTTTGTATTGGTATGTTTTCTATTGTATTTTTTCTATGTGAGCAGCCAACAGCCATATTTACTAATTAATCTCAAAACACCTGTTCCTCACTTGGGTCATGCTTCTTTAGAATAGAATGGGCGGGAAGGAGGTCTTCTAGTCCAGGCCCCTGCTCAAGCAGGGAGAACCTATACCATTTTAGATAAGTGACTTGCTAATTACTAATAAGTAGATAATCCTACTTGCTAATTGTTCCCCAATTATCTTCCAATGTAGTTTCCAGACTGGGCCCAGAAGTCATTCAAAATTTCCTCCTTCTTTAGTTAAATCTCCCCCCACCACCACCACTAAGAAACAGCAATGTACCTAATGGATGGTGGGTTGATTTCCTGCAGCTGATCTTCATCCAGAAAACATAGGTATTTGCCACCCAGCATGTCCAGTAAGGGACCAGTGAGTGAGCCTCCCAGTTCTATATATCTTGCAACCAGTCGCCTGAGCTGCAAGAGAAGAAGTTACGTTTTAAGAAAGGATGCATGTCCATAGCAGTGACAAGAGGTGAGGGTGGTAAACATCTAGGGGGGAAAAAACGCTGAAGAACCTATGTGTATATCAGTAATATGCATCCATATAAAAATTCCACCTTTTTTTGTGTAAAAAGGTAAAAGGGGTAGTCAGAAAAGTGATATACTTAAAGTAACATTCAGTACAGTTCTGGCTTAAAAAGAAAAGCAAACAAAAAGCCTTTGTTGTTACTAGTTCACAGCAATTGTGTTTGGCCATTAGATGGCCCCTGTTAAGGAGATCCTTTTGATACACTACCTGTGGCATCTCCCATGCACCATCGTTTGGATTCAGAAGAGCAGCCAGGGTGTCACTAGAAGTGATGTTCCAACTGCCAATCTCGTCTGTGCTGTACTGACGGGAGAGGAAGCCAAGCAATCTCAACTGATCTTCTGGAATCCCATCAGAGTAGCTCTAAGAAAGGGGAAGGGCCTTTGTTAGTAAAAAGGTTTCATTAATGGCCATGTAACGGGGTGACGCTCTATGGATGTGAAAGGTGGATTTTGAAGAAGTGGGATCGAAAGATGATCGAGGCTTTTGAATTTTGGTGCTGGTGAATCATGGATATCAGAAAACCAAACAAATGGATCATAGAACAGTCCAAAAATCCCACCTATGGCACAAAGGACCAGACATTAATTCCCCTGTTCTGGACACATTATGCAAAGACCCATTTTTTTTGAGAAGTCTATAATGCTGGGAAAAGAGGAGAAAAGAATGACCAGCAGCAAAGTGAAGGGGCTTGATTAAAACTTCAAGAAATATGCTATTGAGACACTTCAAAGCCTAGGTTGAGGGCAGATCTTCTAGAAAATATGTATGTAGTTGTTAAAGAGTTGCTGGGGTTTAATTAATCGACATGGTAGAAAAAAGAGCACACGGCAAGAATGGTCTTCACACTTTTTTGAAGGGAGAACCCTGGGGAAGGGGGGAAGGACTACAAAAGTAAAGTAGGTGTTTCAAAACACGACCAAGGACAGATTGATGTGTCAATGTTGTCTGCTTAAAGACTCAGTTAGTTTGTAGTAAAGAAATGGAAGCAACTCAGCAAGTGTGGCTTAAGAAACCAACTAATAGTTGAGGGCTGAGTTTTGCTTACTCACTTTCTAAGATTCTACACCCTGAGCCCTTTTGTCCTGCATTAAACCCGATTACTGTATTGAAATCCCAGGGGCCTGTTGTTAGTTGAATGAGTTTCTGTGCTTAGGAGACAGACGGACTTCCATCTCCCTTCAAGGCAGAGTGTGGGTGGGAATGAAGCTTTTCTACGTTCTCTTCCGATATAGCCTAAGCCCATAAACTGCAACCAAGACAGGTAGAGTACGGATAATTTTGTTCTCCATTCTGCTGCTCGATGCCTCGGTAGACTTTCAAGCACTCTGTTGAAACATACTTCGGCTTTGAATCCCCAACACAAGTGATTATTCTTCCCTTGAAACCCATTATTTTAGATATTAAAGTAAGAACTGTACTTATTTTATACTGAGTACCATTTCTAAAGTGATTTTAAAATGTTATTTTAAAAGGAATATAGTAGAATTTTGAAAACTGACATTTTAAATCTTATTGGCTTCTTTAATATATAAAACACTCCTGGTATACCTCAGCCCCTCCTCAGTCCGTGGGCCACTCACCTTGTCTAACTTCTTTTTAACTATGGCCACGTAGTCATTTGGGAGGGGCTGTTCAAGCAGAAGAGCCAGGTTGGCCTTCACAACTTCGTCACTCAGACATGCATCCAACTGCTGGGCACTGTCATAGCGAATTATGAACAGTGGATCTTCTAGGCTGCTGCTGGTGATGGGAGCAGACCGGCAAGCTGTGGGCAGAATTCATAGGGAAGAAATCATTTATTTTTGAACAGATTTTGGGAAAGGAAGACTTCCGGAATCCGCAACTCTTTGGCTCTGTTCCTCCAACTTCCAATTCTCTGTCAGCTCTCCTCTTGTCGCAGTGTCTCACCTTTTCTTCAAGTCACCCAAACATTTCCTCCTCCTTACTCGTGCTTTTCCACCAATTCCCTTTTCTTTGGCTGCCCTTCCTCTGAATTTTAATGTACATGGTAAATAACAACAAACGTGTATGCTACAAAAATGATAGATTAACACTGTAATTGATCACATGATGGTTTGAGAGAGTTTTATTATCCAACTGTAGCACCAGCTAAGCGTAGTTACAACTACCTCCCCAATATTTTTAAGGAAATACCTACATACGGATAAAGGTGCGGGCAGGGGGGAGGAGAATAAAAAAAAAGTCAAAATGACGGCCACAACTGAATAACAGAAACTCAGTTCCTTTTTGCACGCATTGCACCTGTGATGCACATAAAGGGGGAGGGTTTTGATTGCACAATTGCAGTCACCATCTTGACTTTTTCGTGGATGTCCCTCCCACAGTTCTCCCACTCCTTGAGCCTTACCAGCTCTCAATCTATTGTTAAAATCTGTTCATATAATTTCCCTGGCCTCCTCTATCCTTTTCTTTGCCCAGCAGCTGCTCCTGGCTTTTTCCTCAGGGATATTATCCTCCATATTTCATTTTCCTGCATCTATTCTGTCCCAGCGGCACTGCTCCTGACGTCCTGTGAGGGCGTCCACAAACAGTATGGCAGGAGCACAACTGAGGGAGTGAGACTGACCACAGATAGATTTCTACCCATAATATTGGAAAGATGTTAAAAAGCTATCTGTCTTTATAATTTATTATGACTGCAGGAAAAAACAGTAATGCTAGCTAAGTATTGAAGAATATGCTGAATGACAAAATGATATGAGTTCACTATAGTATATAACCAGAATACTACTGTACAATACTACTGTACTGTACAAGCCCCCTATTTTCCAAGAGAGTACTTTTTTTAAATTCAGGGCATTTTAATTGCTTATGCATTTATTTTTATATTGTGCCTCCAACTCTCATAGGATTATCTCCCATTCTTGTCTGTGTGTGTGTGTGCACGTACAACAGACCAAGAGGCCAATTTTTTTCCCTTACTTTCAGTTGCCCGTTTAGTTCTAGGAGGGGAAGCAGGCTTAGATCCAACCAATTTTAAGAAGAGGATTGTGTTTGCCTTTGGAAAAGCTCTTTGGCTGTTGTATCCATCCATCACCTTTCTGAAGAAGATCATCCTTTCTTCCTGAGGAACAGAACATTCATTGGGACAATACATCACACATTTTTTTAAATGAAGAGAGATAGTTTGGTATAACGGCTAACGTATCAGGCTAAAAACCTGCAGACTATGCATTCTTGTCCCACCCTCAGCATGAAGCCAGTTGGATAATCTTGGGCCAGTTATTCTCTCTCAGCCCTGAGATAACAGAGATTAAGATGGTGACCACCTCAGTTTCACGGTCGTGGCTGCCATCTTGACTTCAGAGCAGAATCACAGCACACAAGTTCATCTGCTTCTCCTACCTTGTTAATGGAATCCCAGATAGTGTGATTTATGTAGAAAGCAAGAGGCCCAAGGTTTTCAAGAGTTGTTTCATCCCAGGAGGCAGGAGATCTGTGTCACATGGGAATAGGTGTTAGATAGTGATGGTGTATAATATTATTGTACGGGATACAGCTCATGGCCAGCAAAGCAAAAATCAATAATTAGGTAAATGTGCAATTCTGACTCCGAAGACATTTTGAAAGATCTACTTTTTAACATTTTGTAATTTGAAGAAGTCTATAAAAATAAACTTCGAGCTATGTTCCCTTCCCATTAATTCAATGGTACTGCTGATTATCATCTTTATGCGTCACTGTATTTCATGGTAGTAATTAACTTTAGTACAGTCTTTGACCAGCATAACCCCATATTGATCAATACATATATACTTCATTGGTAACTAAGCAGGACTTCCATTCATTTGTTTTCCATATTCCTTTCTATCCACTCAAAAGCTAACCAATGTTTGGTGTCCGCTATGGGGTGTTCCCACAATATATTTTGTGAGTCTGGAGGTGGGGTGTTCTGCAAACCTGCAGAATTCCAGAGGGCTATTTTTTTTCTTTTCTTTTTGTCTTTGTGTTAGTGTTGGCTCTTGGTGACTGCCAAGATGAGTCCCTGAAGGTTCTTCAAAAGATTTCAGAAGTAGTTTGCCATTGCCTCCCTCTTAGGACTGAGAGTGAGCGCTGTAGACGAAGGTTGCCTTGCTAGTTTTGTGTTCAGGGGAGAATAGAATTCTGGGTCGCCTGGGATGCCTTAAACCCTGACTTTCAAAGGGCTACTACCCCCTTGTCTCTATAGATATTGCCAATTCGACAAAATAGGAAGAGAACAGAACAGAATAACAGAGTTGGAGGGGACCTAGGAAGCCTTCTAGTCGACCCCCCTGCTCAAGCAGGAGACCTTATACTATTCCAGTCAAGTGGCTGTTCTGTCTCTTCTTAAAAGCCTCTGGTGATGGAGCATCCACAACAGGCACTGGATAATTGTTCTCAGGAAATTTCTCCTTAGTGCTAAGTTCTCCCCTTGATTAGTTTCCATCCTTTGCTCCTTGTCTTGCCTTCAAGTGCTTTGGAAAATAGGTTGGCCCTCTCTTCTTTGTGGCAGCCCCTCAAATGTTGTAATACTACTATGTCTCCCATCGTCCTTCTTTTCATTAGACTAGACAAACCCAATTCCTGCCACCGTTCTTCATATATTTTAGCCTCCTGCCCCTTAATCATCTTTGTTGCTCTTCTCTGCACTATTTCGGGAGTCTCGACATCTTTTTTATAATATGGTGACCAAAGCTGGATGCGGTATTCCAGGTATGGTCTTACTACGGTTTCATAAAGAGGTACTAACATTTCACGTAATCTTGATTCTATCTCTTTGTTAATGCAACCTAGGATTGCATTGGCATTTCTGGCTGCTGCCACACACTGCTGGCTCATATTTAAGGGATTTTGAGAATTTCCTGTTTGTGTGATAAAAAATGGATTTTTTTCTATTTTTATTTTATTCAAAATAAAATAAAATATAAAACTCCCAAAACAATTAAGAGAAACAAAGAAAAATGCAAAACATTAAAAAGGTGCATTAAAAACTAACACATATTCATTAATATGTGTATAAAAAAATTGAATTCTTGCATTAAAATTAGAACGTGTTTGAATGTTGCATTCCCCCCTCCCCGTTTTTTAACTGTCATTTTAAAACAGTCATTTTTCACTCTTAAAGGGCTCTCACTCACCCGTATAAGGTCTTCCCACTGGCCAGGAGCATCCTGAGGGCTGTAATCTGAGCAGCTGTGAGATCCGGACATTCTTTCAAATTCTCCAGGATTGCCGGGTCAGAGTCTGTGATGGTGGATGGCTTCATGTCACACACGAAGACTCCCAGCTTTTGGAGCTGCTCTTTGCTGAGTGAGGTATTTTTCACTCCCTTGTAAAACAGAGATTGAGCTTAATATTGGGTCCAGGAGTTTTGCCTGGCTCAGGGCAGCCAGAATTTAGCACTTCTCTTTCAACACCTGATCAATCCTTAACCTGCATTTGGATGAATGCCAAGTTGTGAGCCATGCTTGCAGAGTACAAAGCAATGCTTTGAGTCAAGAGGAGTGTAATGTTTGAGTTATTTCTTTTTGGGGGTAGGATTTCCCATGTGACCAGTGGGTCATATACCAGAAGCATTGAAATCAAACTCCAGGATTAGCATGAACAGGTGGAATTCTGAGTCAACCAGGCAAGGGATTGATTGGATCCAACCACCCTCTCTGTGCCTCTGATTTACCATCTTCATCTGGAGGAATTGTAGGGGCTTAGAATATTCAGAGGCCAATCAGAACCTGTTGCATACAAATCTGGAGGTGTAAGTCAGGGGCCCCAACTCCTGGACCGTGGCCCACGACTGGGCTGTGAGCCGCTCGGAACCAGGCCACAGAAGTGGCAGGCAAGTGCGTGCATGCGCACAGCCTCACTTATGCAGGCAACAGGCGAGTGCTTGTGCTCCATTTGTACGAGTAGCGGGCACATGTCCCCCCACTCGCGCATGTGGAGCTGCATGCGCACACGTGCTTGCCAGCCACTCGTGCAGAACCATCCCCTCCCCCTGCCAGTCCACAAAGCCAGAAAGATTAGGGAACTCTGCTGTAAGGGATGTAATGTGCCTGGAAAAATGTCCATCTATACTGACTTTCATCCCTCCTCAAAAACACTGTTTTCAAAGAGACAATTAGAAGGAAGGACTTCTTATAATCCCAAATTCTGAAGATTTATTTGGGATTAAAAAAAAGAAACATTTGCAGAATACGAAAGCTTCTACGGCAGAGGTTCCAAACAATATATCCTTCTCAGTAAAAAAAATTCAAGCACGCATCCCCACTTATATGCATATATATGTATAATTTATATAATGTACATGTACTATTATATTAAACTATGTACATTATAAAACATATCTCCAAAATGAAACTAGAAAAGGCAGGGGTAAATAAATATAAATCAGTATTCCAACCTATCTTCTCACATCTCAATGAATCATCTTGTGCACCTCTTGAGATGTGCACGTCCCAGTTTGGAGAGCCTGCTCTGTAGAACACAAAATTGAGCCAGGAAAATAGAAGGAGGGAGAGAGAGTCATCACTCACAAAACAACGCAATGCATCCTCCAAAAGTCTGGTTCTCTGGGATGATCCATTGGCCAATAAACTTAGGTTCCCTTGAGAAGCCAAAGTGTAAAACATTTCACAGCTTTGATGTTCTACTTTACTAACACTGGAAAAAAACAGAATTTTCATCATTTAAGATGCAAGAAAAATGGTTAGTTACCCCCCCCCCCCTCCATAGCTAGATTTTGAGTAATTGTATAAATATTTCATATCATGTCATGAAGATCATTGTTGCTCCTGGAACTCATCTTTTGGACAGTTGTTGGGGAAAGTTAAAATTGCTAGAACCAAAAGAGAGCCAGAAGAAAAGCTGTAGAAGCTTAGCTTGAAAGGGGCAAAAAAGCCCTTCCTTCTGCTGGAAAGTGCACTTCAGAACTACTCACGGGAAAAAAAGCAGAATGTCTGCTGGGTAGCTGCTGAGGTTTGTAGTCAGATTGCTTTTGATGAGAAGCCTGGCCATGCAGGAAAGCTGATGGGGAAAAAATAAGACATTGCTCTCACAATAAGCAAAAAAAGAATTGCATGTTTATCACTCACTGAAGGTCGATAAACTTTCCAACCATGTGGCCACCTGCATGGCTGCGCTTCAGCCCATCTAATCTCCATCAGCATGATTAAAATCCAGGTGGGCAGACAGGTGTCTTTGGGGGTCTTCTGAAGAGTTCTGGGGAATTGGGTGGAGCTCAAACACCCAGAAGTTACATGACTGGGACTAGAATCAGAATTTTAACAGATTTTGTGAAACAGTTTGCATAATTAAAACTATGGCTTGCTAATTTTTTAACTTAATGCTAAGCAGAACGGTCATTGTTATTAATCATGTGCATTCTGGTTCCAATTCACTTATGGTACCACAAAGGCTTCTTTCAGCTGGAGATCATAGTTTAATTCTTCCTGAGAAGACTGCAGAACTGTCAACAAAGTGAAATGGAAGAGAGAAATGAGTCACAAATTTCTCAGATAAACTAACATATATGAGTTTAGAGGCATTATTGAACCCCTCATCTGCCACTGTAGATGTAAAGCAGTGCATAAACAGTCACAAATAAAATCTAATGGTGCATTAAAAGTGGAATGAATGGGGGAATCAGGTCTTTGGCTGACTCCTTGCACAATTTCCTCCAAGAATGGGTAACCATGGTGTGTTATTCAGACAGAAAACCCACAGGCTCATGACTTATCAAGAAGAAAAGAGAGTTGGAGATGTTTTTCTGCTATGAGAAGGATGTTGTGTAGAATGAAATTCCCTCTTCTACATAATCCTGGCTTGATGGTTTCACCTGCTTTAGGAACCAGCAAACAACAACAAATTAATTACCCAGCTATCCTGTAATAGCCAATGTCAGGCTTGTCTCACCAATTCTGGATGTATTATAAGCAACGTTCTAAGACAAAGGTCTTGAGAGGTCAGTTTTATGGCAAGTACTAGAAAAGCCATTAATGAAATAGCTAGTTTATAGATGATGGCTGGATATCACAAGCGAAATTCAAATGTTATCCTGTTTCATAGCAATCTGCCAGGCCCCTGCTTTGGGCAGGAACAGGGCCTGACCCATTTTTCTTGCCGCTGACATCCCAGACTCTTGGCTTCTGTCCCGCAGTATGCAGCCCTTGAACCTGGGTTTGATCTGAACCTGGTCCAAGAGATCTTCTCACCTGTTCTTCACTCAAATTGGCCTTTTGACGTCTCACTTCTTGGACTAAGGAGGAGAGCTGCCCAGGCATCAGTTGACTTGCCACATCACACTGAAAGCCTTGCAAGATGAATGGAGAAAGCCTGAAAGCCACAGAGATACACCGACTGGTCAATCATGTCTTAAAGGATAATTATACTAGATTTCAAGAAAAGCCTTCTTCTCTCACAAAAGGAGTGGATGATCAGATACGGCTGGAGAAGCTGTCAAAAAAGCAAGCCAAAAATCTATAGAATTATCAAAATTGTATCCCTGCTATACAGGCTGTAAATGATGCACAAGCTTCTGAGAGTCATTTGGTTGAGACATGGTCTATAGAAATCAAATAAATATATAAAATTTTAAATAGGGCAAAAATTTGATCAGTCACAGCTACCATCTTGACTTTCCTCCTTTGGTAGAAGCTCATGTTGAATATCTCAAGTTCAAGTAGTCCTTGCATTACAGTCATCGGTTTAATGACTGTTTGCTTAACAACTGCAAAATTGGGCATGTCTACTTAACTACCACATTGCTTAGCAACGGAAGTTCTGGTCTCAACTGTGGTGGGAAGCTGAGGGCTCAACTTGAAATGTTGAAAGCTTGATAGGTTTCCCAGGAACATAACACATGCTTTGCTAGTTTGAAAAATAAAATTATTACTGTATGTATGTGGAACACGCTCAACCCATTTTTGCATGTTCAGAATTCACTAAATCATAAACTAACCAAATAGGCATTTAAGCTCAAACATACACACCCTAGGCATGTTGTGAAGAAGCAAGCTGGTTAAGCATGATTGTGTCCTCATTCCCCATACAGTTTATAATTGAAATATCCTACACTATTTGAAGGGATAAATAGATAAATAAATTCCATCTGTAGCTTCTCTATCTTGTTTTTCTCCTTCTTACCACAACATCCTCCCTTACTCTACTATTATGAGCGCAGAACTCACATTGTATAGTTCTCAATTCTGGTGAAGATATCTCCAAACATGATTGCTGCCTGGAATGAGAAGAGCACATCAGAAGCAAGAAATGCAGGAGTCTGCTCTGGTTCAGTCAGCAAATATGTCCAGAGCCGTACCTGTTGTGGAGACCACGGTTTCTCATTGATTTTGTGGAGATCTGGAATCTGGCTTCCAAACACCAGCAGCGAATTGGGAACAAATTTGATTAAATCATCTGGAACATTATTTAAGATGTCATCAAGAGAGGAGGAGTTTGAGAGGATCTGCAAATGGCCCAAAAAAAGTCAGACAAACTGCTCCAACCAACAGGTTTTAAAAGGTGCATGCATGCAGAATATCTGTTTCAAAGTGGGGAACCAAACCCCAGAAAATTAGTGGAAGGGAAGGGAAGGGAAGGGAAGGGGGACCTGATTCTGCATAGCTGGATCCTTTCTCCAAGGTCATCATCCCCAATGACCTTGTGGGAAGGACTCATAGAATCATAGGACTGGATGGGACCTTGGAGGTCTTATAGTCCAACCCCCTGCTCAAGACTAAAGTCCTTATACCATCCTGGGCAAATGACTGTCCGATCTTTTCTTGAAAACCTCTAGCAATGGAGCATCCACAACTCCAGGAGGCAAGCAGTTCCATTGATTAATTGCCCTGTCACGAAATGGCTCCTTAATTCCAGATTGAATCACCCTCTGACAAGCTTCCACCCATTGCTTCCTGTCCTACCCTCAGGTGCTTTGGAGAATAAATGCTGCTCTCTTCCCTGTGACAGGCTTCAAGTGTTAGAAGACAGCTATTGTGTCACCCCTAACCCTTCTCTTCATTAGGCTAAACCAGGGGTGTCAAGCTTGCGTCATCATGGCAGCATCACGTGACATATCAGGACTTTTTTCCCCCTTTGCTAAACCAGGAATGGGCGTGATGCATCCAGCCCTCGGGCCACGAGTTTGACAACCCTGGGCTAAACATACCTAGTTCCCTTAGCTGATCATGATTTAGCCTCCAGACCCCTTATCATTTTTGTTGTTCTCCGAACTCTTTCTGGGATCTTTTTCAATTGTGGTGACCAGAACTGGACACAGCATTCCAAGTATAGTCTCACCAGTGCAGTATAAAGCAGTACTGCCACTTCCCATGATCTTAATGTATTCCTCTGTTGATGCAGCCTAGAACTGCATTGGCTTTTTGGGCAACTGCAGTAGATTCTTGACCCACACTTGAGTGGTGATCCACCACAGACTTGAAGATCTCTCTCATAATTACTGCTGTTGAGCCAGGTACTGACTATTTTATACCTACACATTTGATTTTTCTCTGCCTAAGTGCAGGACCTTCCTTTTCTAACCACTGTACTGCATCTTGTTGGATAGGCCCATTGTCTATCAAGATCCTTCTGAATCTTGAATCTATCTTCCAAAAGACTGGCAATTACCCTCCGCTTGGTTTCGTCTACAAATCTGATGAGTTCCCCTTCTATTCCCTCATCTACATCATTCATGAAGTTATTGAAAAGTCCTGGGCCTAAGACAGAACCTCAAGGTACCCCACTGGGTGCTTCCCTCCATGTAGATGTAGTCCATTGAGGACTACATGCTTGAGTGCAGTTGATCAGTCAGTTACAAATCCATCTGGTTGTGTCTATCCCACATTGTTCTATCGTATCAAGAAGTAGGTTGTGTCTACTTTATCAAATGCATTACTTAATACGTTTGTATGCTTATTTACAATTAAGGACTTTTATAATTAAGGACTTTTTAGGAGAGCTGTTCTCCTGAAAGGGAGTTATAGTAACTGTACAAAATAAACCAGAAACTTAATGACAAATTTCAATAACTATTCCCAATCCAGCTGGAAGGCAGGGAAGCTATAGGGTTGTAAAGCTCTAGATACCACTGCAACTTTCTTCATCAGCAGCTGACAGAAGCAAGAAAGAAGCAGCCACAAAACTGGCCAACTTTGTCTCTGAGATACCTACAGCAAGGACAAGAGCCAAAAGGGGGGGGGCTCCTTCTTTCACTGTTGGTCTCCAACCAGGGGCTACAGGGCTAACTGCCAGGGAGGCTTTAATCAGCCTTCCTGGAGCAAGCAAGGATTGGGCCAGATGCTGCAAAGACCTTCCACCTCTCATATTCTTTGATTTATAGTAGATGTAGCTTGTTGAAACTTGTTAATTCATTCATTTATCTGAGCAATCCAAAAGGAGCCCACCTCTTTCCCAACATTTCTTATAGTCACTTTTCTCCTCTTACCTTGCTGACAAAGGCCTTCTTCACATGATCAGGACTTTTTCTGAAAGCTCTCTGAAAGCTCACATTCTTGGCCAGCTTAACTACGAAACTGGCTGCCATGGTGTCAAAACTGTTACCCGGCAAGCCTTCTGCCAGGGTACCGAGAAGCTCAAATTTCTCAACTGTGTCTAGCTGCAGGAAGAATGAGGTAGATGGTCAGGGCATAAATCTCCTCTGCCAGGATTGGCCTAGATTTGAGGGGATGGAAGTCAAATGCCCTCTATTGGGGTCAACCACCCTACCCATTACCCAACCTCTTCCTCAGATTCCCTCTGTCCATCGCCCTGAAAGAGGAGAGAGAAGAGAGAGAAGAGAAGAGAAGAGAGATTGAGGCTAATTGTTTCCCTTGCTATTTTGCCTCTTCCAGAATGTTCTTTCTCTGGTTGGGGAGAGAAGCAGGACCACACAGCCCTGTCTGTTTGGTTAGCAATACCAGACCCGACACGTCCATTTTCAATGGAAATCTATTGGAAAAGAATTGCGGACAAATGGGGAATTAGCTTTTCACACCCATCCTTTGTCTCAGTATACAAAATGGGCACACATTTCAGAAGATGACCATGTCACTTCATCTCCTTCTCTTCTCTCACCCTCCTGCTTCCTTATCTCTTCGTCCATGTGGTGGTACTGTGAACAGGCAGAATGAATACGCAGAAGGCCTTCTCCTTTTGCCAATTCAACTACCAGAGACATTTTCCTACATTTTTTCCTTTCCCAGCATTAGTAAAGTTAGGTTTCAAGCACCACAGGTGCCAACTCAAACCATTATGGAGAAGATCTATTCAGATCTTAATGTCACCTTTGGCATATATGCTTCTGTAAGCCACAATGGCACATACAAAGCAGGGTGCAGGGCTCCACAGTGGAATTTAAAAAATCAAGATCATAACTGTGACTGCAATTTTGATTTTTAAAAAACTTCCTTATGGGTGCCCCGGCAGAGTATGCATTAATGGGAGAGTGAGGGTGATGGCAGACAAGAAACTATTCCAGAGACAGGAAGGGAAAACATGATTGAGGTCTGCTTCCTAATTTTTCTTCAAAAACTAACATTAAAACATGGGAAGTCACAAGATTTACCTTGTAATTGAGCAGGATCTTGTTTACCAGAAGCTGGGATTGTCCTCTGTTCCAGCCCTTGACCTGGCCGAGTGATTCCAAAACCTTGTGATCTACTAGGTCTTGTGCTGTTAGATTTGAAATCTGACCCATGGTGAGCCCCATTGCTTGCTGCCCCAAAGCTATCAAGGTCTGTTTATCAAATGTCTTGACTTGAGCCACAAGCATATGAGCAAGCTACAAAAGAAAAGATGGAAATTATTTAAAGTTGAGATATTTGAAATACCAAATTGACTTGGAGAAAATTCCATGACATTTGATTTGTTTATGTATATATTTGTTCCAAGGCCCTAACCTTGATCTTTAGAAACTTTGGTACAACTCCCAAGTCATCATTTAATTCTGATTTTGACTTTGCTGCTCAGGCCATGTAATTGAGGGGCAAATGGGTCTCCTTGAAAATCTTGACTTACTATCTTATTATGATGTGACATCTTTTGAGCATTTACGGGCCTACAGTTCCACATGGCTTCTTCTTAACACAGGACAAGCATGCCCTGGGAACCACTTTTGTATGATATATCCTCCTGATATGCATTTGAGTGAGTGAGTGATGGAATTTAGGTGCCGCCCCCCGTCTCATCCAGAGATATTGCCTTGCTCTCAATCCCAGTCCACAACTGAGAAAGCAGAATGTTACCTTGACCTGCTCTATATTTTAAACAGATTTCCCTTTTCTCTCAACACAATTTTTGTCATGGACAAGGATGCATTATCAATGATGTGATTGACAATGTGGAGAGAGACTAAGTTCTGCACCATTCCTATTGGCTGCCTGGGAGCTGTAGCCACACCCTCTCCTCTCCAGTCCCTCGCCAATGTCTCTAGGATAATTCTGACTTTGGCAGTCTTTTACATTGGTCTTTGTTCCTGTTTCAACAGAACCCAAGCTGATCCCCAATTAAGAGACAGTCCAAACAGCAGCTGATTACTAGCAGCAGGACAGGGTTCAGGGGAGGGGACCCTGCAGAACAAAGGGTGAGAGAGATGGTTATAATGGTGCTGAACATGTGGCTGAAGACTGGCATGCTGCATTGTTAGAATTGGTTTCTGAATAAGAAAACATCTGTAAATCAAACCAAAGAATCCATGCATGCAACAAAGAGATAATTCTCTCTCTGTTGTCCCAGACCCCCTCCATGCCTGTGATATGAAAAATGCTATTTATACTTACTTCCCAGGCCGCCACTCCTAGGTGAATCCTATCCATGACAAAGTCTCCAATCAGCCCCATGGGATCACACTGAAGGACCACCTGCCAACTCTCCCTACTTCTACATTCTCTCTTACTTTATCAGGCGGCATCTCCATCTTTTACATCTAAAAACAAATGCTATTAAACTGTAGTCTGTTTTTTGATTTGGACTTTTCAGAAGAGATGCCTGGAAAGGCTAGCAGTTTCACCTCCCAATCCAAGCACTGCCCATGAATCTGCCTTCAAGAATAAGCTTCAATATGCACCATGAATTTAGGACTATTGTTTTCTGAGCAACATGCACAAACAGAAAAGCTGAGTGAGTTCACCTGACGGTCAGAGGCGGATGGGTTGGAAGAGCTGCAATGGTTGTTGACCCGGGCAATGAAGCTCAAGGCTTCTGCAGGGCTCAGACGGGAGATCAAGGTGGAGCGTTGCGCAAAACAAGCGAGTTGATCTGGAAGGCTGAGAAGAAAGCAAAGCCCAACAGCTGCTTGAGATTTCTCCTTGAAGGTTTGGGTTAAGTCTAGGCAGCTGCCAGGTGTTCCTTGAATGGATGCTCTGCTATAGCTACCGCTTGATATACAGCTCCTATTTTTCATGGATGCCTTTGGTGGTAGCTCTATGGTGATGCATGCAGGTGGAAGGAGGGCACTCGCAGCAAAAGGCCCTCTTGGCCTTCGGTAGAGGGCCAATGTACAGGTGCTAAAAGGTTAAGGGAAAGCTTCCTTTGAGTTGGGCTTCACTCCTGATGACTTCACTGATCCATGGGTAACAATATAGATTTACTGTATATAGAGATAATACAGTTTGCCTTTGTCTTCACCTTTTTTTTCAGTTTACATATTCTAGACTGCCTGGGATTTCCTGGTGATCCTCCATCCAAGTATTGATCGGATATGAGCCTACTTAGCTTTTTCAAACTCAAGCAAGATTAACTCACTAGTGTTGCACAAGTTACAATTTGCTTCATATAATGGCTGTTGCAGGCTGAAGTGAAGAGCTTTCCAGGATGCTGAGAGATCAACAAAGAGAGCTAAGATAAATAGGGTCAGATTGGACCCCCAGCTCTGTTTCCCCTCCCTATTCTATGCATTCACTCCACAGAATTGGACATTTCCATTTCCACAAAATGGTAATGCTTTTTACAACTACATAATTATGCAGATTTTCTTGCCATGTGATGAGAACTTCACACATGTATTTTTGAAATATCAGCATTCAAATACTATTCCT
>JANHFL010004237.1:25018-36493 GCA_032468155.1 Oxyrhabdium leporinum
ATTTGAACTGCTAGATTGAATCAGCAGAAGTGGCCTGCAGTTCAACACTCTAACCACTGCACCACCTAGGCTCTTTACAACTACATAATTATGCAGATTTTCTTCCCATGTGATGAGAACTTCACACATGTATTTTTGAAATATCAGCATTCAAATACTATTCCTTGAATTTTTACCTGTTATCTGGAGGAACAGTTTCATCAATTCTGTGTCTTATTTATATCTACAGAATGTTTGCTTATCCACCAAGTTCCTTTCCCCTAACTGTTATAGTTACTGGGGATATAATTAAAATATCTTAATCGCACCAAAAAGACATTTCCACTCACCTGTCAAGACTGAAATCTGAGTCAACAGTAAATAACGCTGTAGCATACATTTCTGCCAAATCTTTACGGATTTTATTTCTACTGATCAGCTCCAGGTTGTCTCGGTTAAAAGCAAGATCTTGAAACTAAAAAAATACAAATCTGCTGAGGACTTTCAGGTATGAAAGGGACCAACCAGCAATTTTATATCAGAATAGAGCTGGAAGGGACCTTGTAGGCTTTTAGTCCAGCCCCCTGTTCAAGCAGGAGAACCTATATCATTTCAGACAAGTGACTGCCTAGTCTCTTCTTAAAAACCTCCAGTGATGGAGAACGCACAACTTCTGAAGCCAAGCTGTTCCACTGGTTAATTGTCCTCACTGTTAGGACATTTCTCCTTAATTCCAGGTTGCTTCTCTCCTTTTTTGGTTTTCATCCATTGTTTCTTGTCCTTCCCACTGGTGCTTTGGAAAATAAATTGACCCTCTCCTCTTTGTTGCAGCTCCTCAAATATTGGAATACTGCTATCACGGTCCCCCCCCCCCCAGCCCTTCTTTTCTCTAGACTATCAAAACCCAATCCTACAACTGTTCTTCATATATTTTTGTCTCCAGGCCATTGACATGACTCACAACTGCAATAGCTCAGTTCTCACATCATGTTAAAATCAGATAAATCATGGTGAAATTCTAGAAGCAAACAGATTTTATATCTCATTTTTTTCCCCGTACCATCAATCGGCTGAACACGTAATCCTCACAGTACTGTCTTATGTCTAGGTATATTCAACCATGTTGTAAGGTTGTTGTATTATTATGATCCTTATCATCTTTTCTACTACCCCCTCTTATTAGTATCATTTTACTGTTATTATTACTCTGATGCTTTACATGTACATTGAGAGCTTCTGCACCAGAGACAAATTCCTTGTGTGTCTAATCACACTTGGCCAAATAAAACCTATTCTGTTCTGTTCTGTTCTATTTCCTACTCTATTCCTCTGTTCTGTTCTATAATAGGAAATAATAAACTTAACCAAGAAAAAGTTGTATACAAAATATTTTGAATATAGTCATTTATTCACATAGGGGTAAAAAAAGATGGCTGTGCAATCAAAATTCTGCCTGTTAATCACAGTTGCTATCTTAGCTTTACTGACCCCAGAGCAGAGGCCCCATTGATCGTTCCATTGTTCTAAACAATGTAATGTTATCCCCGTGGGTTGAATAAAAATTAACAATAAGTGCATCAGGCATAAGTTACTATTTTCTAAAGAGAATTTGTTCAGACCTCAGTCTTTCCAACAGTTTTTTTTTAAACAATTCCAGCAGCAATACATACTATGGCAGCACTCTTGTTTGTGAATAAGCGCATGTCTCTTGCACTGCTGTAACGGATATAGTTCCCAAGATACATCGCAAGCCAACTGGACCTCTCTGGATTGCTGGGATTGTAGCATCGGGGTCTGCTTTTGCTTGCTGTAGGAAAAATAATTCTAGTTACTTTTAAAGAAACCTAGTTCCAGATACTGGTTTTTTAATCCTGGTTTTTATTTTATACTTTTGTAAGTATTTTAAAGCACTTGCATTTTTAACAGCACTAGAAAATGCTATAAACAAACTAGCTAATATTAACACAATGCTCAGAATTAGGAGTTAGCAATGGGATGGGATCAAGACAGTTACTGGTATTGTTTTCTTTCTATTTGTTCCTGGCAGAGAACCAGCAGGACCAATCTGTGGTCAGCTCAATTCTAAGACTTGAGATCAAGACAGATGTCGTACTGACACATAAGTAAGGAATTTCTACTACAGCAAACAGTTTGAGATAGATATGTGACTTTTTCTTCCTCCTTTAAACTTGTGAGGGAAGCTTTACATGCAGGAGTTTTGACAGGCCTTTTTACGTGAGGACTCCAGCTTAGGTGGACATCTGCTTTTATAAGCCAACCTATTTCAAACTACATTTAAGGTTTGTAGAGACTGAATTAACCTCATTCTGATGTGAAGGTCCTTGTGCCATGTTCTGATCTGAGAAGGTGTTACATATGAGCTATGTATGGTTAGATGTTGGGCCTATAGTCAGCTCTACATGCAGCACCTCTTGCAAGGGAAACAGAAAGAGAACTTCGCCCATGGCCTTACCAGTCAGATAAGCTTTGATGGAAAAGTACATTTCTTCTTCCTTGTCTTTGAACATCACAATATTTTCATTCAGTTTGTTCACTCTGCAGAAAGAGTTATGGAGTAAGGATTGGCCAGTAGAGAGAGAAAATTTCAGAGAAGCAGAACTTCTTTCTTGCAAACTCATTAGCTTTACTAGTTGACCTAGCCAAACTATTAGATAAACACATAAAAACAAACCCTCTTTTTGCCTCAGAATTCAAGTTCCAACAAGCAGAACATAAATAAAATGTTAAATGGAAGAAGCTAGAGACATTTTTAACAGATTAACAGTTAGAAGGGACCTTGTAGGTTTTCTAGTCCAACCCCCCGCCCAAGCAGGAGACTCTACACCATTTCTCACAAATGGCAATCCAGTCTCTTCTTGAAAGCCTCCAGTGATGAAGTTCCCACAACTTCTGAAGGCAACTTCTGTTCCATGGGTTAATTGTTCTCACCATCAGAAAATTCCTCCTTATTTCTAGGTTGAATTTCTCCTTGTTCAGTTTCCATCCATTATTCCTTGTCTGGCCTTCAGATGTTTTGGAAAACAGCTTGACCCGTTCCTCTCTATAGCAGCCCCTCAAATATTGGAAGACTACTATCATGTCTCCCCCTGTCCTTCTTTTCACTAGACTAGCCATGCCTAGTTCCTGCAACCGTTCTTCATATGTTTTAGCATCCAGTCCCCTAATCGTCTTGATTGCTCTTCTCTGCACTTTTTCTAGAGTCTCAACATTTTTTTATAGTGTGGTAAGCAAAACTGGATGAAGTATTCTAGGTGTGGTCTTACTAACGCTTTATAGAGTGGTATTAGTACCTCACTTGATTGTATCCCTCTGTTAATGCAACTTAGGATTGCGTTGCCTTTTTTCACTACCGCTGCATACTGCTGGCTCCTATTTAACTGGTTGTTCACTAAGACTCCAAGATCCCTCTCAGTTACTGCTATTGAGCCTGGTTTCACCCAGTGTACCAATGATAGGAATCAGTATACCAATGGTATATCATTGGTACAATGAGTGTACCAATGATAGGAAACTGACAACACTTTCATCATAAAATGCTTATAGCAGTAGCAATAATACTTATATACTGCTTCATAGTGCTTTACATCTCCCTCTAAGCAGTTTACAAAGTCAGCTTCTTGCCCCCAGCAATCTGGGTCCCCATTTTACTAACTTTGGAAGGATGGAAGAATGGGTCAACTTTGAGCCAGTCAGGATTGAACTCCTGGTTGTGGACAGTTGGCCTGAACTACTGTATTCGAACCAGTGCGCCGCCACAAGTATAATTGCTTATAGAAAGCAATTATTTTTTTAAAAAATGATAAGGAGTGGGGTTGTTGGAACATGAGACAGGGACCTATCTATTAGATCTATTTATTTCCCAAAGAGGTGTCCAGCTCTGGCTCCTCCACTCCTAATTCCCATTAGTTGGGTATTGCAGTGCCATCTATCTGGAGAGTTCCAAACTGAGGTAGGACTCCATATTGACATGACCACATACTTACATTTTTTGGAATGTCCCACAGCTGGTGTTCAAGGTCTCACTAGCATTCAACATATCACCATTAAGAAACATGAAGGAATGAGCCAAGCGGCTATCCAGCCACAAGGACACCTCTGTTTCTTTGCTGCTAGAAACCACGCTGGGCCAGAGTCCAGCCAAAAGAGCCACCTTGGTGCTGTTTGGAAGAATGTCCTGCAAGAGGAAAGCCATAGAACTAAGATCTGAGTGCTAGAAATCTAACCAGGGATGAGAACAATCCAAAAACAACAATGCACAGGTACATCTTGTGTGTCTATTATGCCCTTTCCTTGACTGGGAGGATTTGCAGGCGGTCAGTCATGCCCTAGTCACCTAGTAACTATGCCAGCATTTCAAACGAGGCTGCCCTTCAAGGCCATCTGCAACAGGGTTTCTCAACCACAGCAACTTTAAGGCACGTGGACTTCAAATCTCAGCCAGCACTGAGGCTGAGAAAGACTCTTATGGAAGTTCAAAATGGCTCAAAATGCAGCAGGGCAAGCAGCAATGGGCACTTCTGCTAGGCCTACGTCTCACTGCTGTGCCATGAGTGCAATTCAAGGTGCTGGTAGTTACCTTTAAAGGCTTTCATGGCATAAGACCTGCCTGTCTTCCCCCGCTTTTTTTTGTACATTTAGCGGAGGGGGGGAGGGGACGGGACTCCAGTTCCCTTCTGTTAAATGTTGTCACAGATTTGTTTTATTGACTGTTTTTAGTTCAGCCTGCCTTTTAAAATGTTTATTTCTGTAATTGTTTAATTTAGTATTAGATTTTGTAAGTTACCCAGAATCCCTGGAGTGGGCAGCTATATTAAATCACATTATTAATAATGTTTATACTGTACATACATATTATACTTAAAGTTCACTTTTTAATGGTTTGTTAAATAAGCCATAATTGTTTCTTACAATAATATTTTTCTGGTTAAGTCTGTCAATAAATAAACCAGTTTTATTATAGATCTTTAACACAGCAGTCAAGAAAGGATCATCATCAATGAATCCCTCTCTAGAAAAAAGATCAGCCAGATCATCTGCTGGAACTGTATTCACAATCTGAAAAAAAAGAAAAAGAATAGAAAATCAGCATCCAAATAAGACTAGAAGCTCCTTAGCATAGCGAGGTAACAAGAAGGATTTGTGCCTTGATTGTACAGGAGAATAGATAATTTTTTGGGAGGGTGGAATGCAGCTCCCCAGGTATTGGCTATTTGGTGTTGGCTAACTGGGACATTTTTCATGGGTCATTCCTGCATGAATGACTGAGAGACAATTTGGGCTACTGGTTAAGGAATTGGGCTAGAACCTGGGAGACTGTGACTTCTAGTTGTGGCTTAGGAAAGAAAACCATCTGGGCCAATCCCTCTCTCTTAGCCTACAACCTCAGGCTCAGTCAACAAGCCAGCCAATCAATTCCTGTCGCAACTAATAGATCAACACTCCATTGATCTGAAAAAAGCAGGAAAATTATTAGGAAGGAGAAAAAAATCTGCATGAATAATTAGATATATAACAACAGTACCTTTTGGAGGTCAGAGGAAGGAATTAAAATTTCCAGATCCTTCAAAGTCAGGAAGTCAATAAAACCCTGAAATGTTTCTTCTAGAAACACCCAAAAATTGGTGTTTGAAGCATAGCATCGAAGAGAGGAGGCTGAAGAAGTCAAGGAAGGGAGGACAAAAGATATTTCAATAAAAATCAGGTAAAGATCATTTGACAATTTTTAAATTTCTCAAGTAAAAACATTATCAGGATGTTTAGTTTTTGAAACGTCAAACTTGATTTTTCCAAAATTAAAAATTTATACTTAAAATTTAAACATCTTTACTGAGGATGAAAACAAAGCCTGCATCCTTAGTAATAACCATATTCACACTTATTTAAAATATTGACAATAATGTGAAGTTCCTCTTATGTATCATTTTAGCAGTCATTACGAGAACTCTGTAAAAGGTAAATCAACACTCTGAGCCCATTGGAAGATCCAAGGGCAGAGGAATGTAGACACGGGGGAACAGGGCATCCGAAGGCATCTAATGAAGTCAGCTGAATGGGGTTCTTGTAAAAGTGTCCTTCACCACTTATAGTCTCTGCTGTTCTGCTCCCTCCATCCAAAATGCAGCACACCAGCCTTTTGCTTGGGGCAGCTTAAAGCACTGAGACTGCTCTGGTTGCTAGTTACCTGAGATCACCCTAAGGATGGCTTCAAAAACTTTCTGTCGCGTACCATTGCCAAATTGACCAAGAGAGCCATTGAACAGAGTTACTCTGTAATACAGAAAAAGTATTATTACCCCCAACCATTCAGAAAGAATGCAAAGTGCTCACAAAGTGCTGATTTGCAAGACAGACAGGTGCAAGTGCCATGAAGGCTCCTGCCTACATATCTAGCCTAGGTCTGAGTGTGTTGTGCAACAAGGCAACAAGGAATATAAAGCCCAGGAAAAAATAAAGTATCCCTCTGAGCCATGAATGTCTTAGGAAAGCCAATTGTCTCGCATTTCCTCTACTCTCCAGTCTGTAATATATAATATAACATAATATAATAAAATATATTTACTAAAACTAGTAAAGTCACATTATTAGTTGGACAGCCTTATAAATCCAGTAGGAAGATATGGGGGGGGGGGTGTGTACACGTGTGTGTGTATATGTGTGTGATAGTGATATGTGATATATGACATATGACATGAAATGTATGACATATCTATAACAATAGCAATTAATATGGCACTTAAAAACTAGCAGAATTAAAGAACTTATTGAAATAAAATAATTGTAAATAAGTAATAGAGTTCATACACAGCATTGACAGTAGAACAATTTCTGGTCTCCAGATCCTCAAATAAGAGTGGAACAAGTGAACTGTTTATGCCTGATATCAACTTTGGGAGGTATTGCATCATCCAAAGTGTCAACTCCACATCATCTGCCTTTCGAAGGATGGGCTGGGCAACCACCAGCAAGTGCTCCAGGAGGCTGGCTTGGATCTCTTTTGGCAGGCTAATGTTGTCCTTGAAAAGGAAGACCAAGCAGAAAAGTGTGACTGAATGATTGTATCATTTCTTGAGAGAGGTATTAGACGAAAGTAGAAATCAGATATTTGGGGCCCAGGTGACCTCTCTGTTAATCAGATGAGACTTTGACAAAAGCTTTGCAATTGTGCATATGCCTGATATCTATCCAAGGATTTCTGTTTCAAGGGACCTGTTCTGTCTGAAACTGCCTTAGAATAAAACAGTCACATCCTGCTAATGAACTCTAATCAGTGTATCTCCTCCTCACTTCATCTGAGCTATAATACTCATTGGAAGAATAACAGAGTTGGAAGGGACCTTGGAGGTGTTCTAGTCCAACCCCTTATACCATTACAGTCAAATGGTTGTCCAATCTCTTCTTAACAACTTCCAATGGTTAAGCACCCACAATGTCTGACAGCAAGCAGTTACATTGATTAATTGTTCTAACTGACAGGAAAATTCTCCATAATTCTAGGTTGGATCTCTCTTTGTTATACTTCCATCTGTTACTTCTTGTCCTGCCCTCAGCTGGTTTGGAAAATAGGTTGTCACACACACCCTCTTCTTTGTGGCAGCTCCTTAGATATTGGAAGACTGCTATCATCTCACCCCTAATCCTTCTATTCATTAAACTAGACATACCCGGTTCCTACAACTGTTCATTGGATGTTTTGACCTCCAGTCCCCTAATCATCTTTGTTGTTTCTTCTCTGCACTCTTTCTGGAGTTTCAACTTCTTTTTCATATCATGATGACTAAATATGTAAGAGTTGTAAGGAAGGAAAGATGGGGAATAGATCCACATTTTTTTTTAAAAAGGATGTATTTTATACCTGAATCAAGACTCAAAGATGGAAAAGCTAGCTTGCCAATGTGCCCAGAAAAAAGGAATGATACATAATTTTAGAAAATTTACTACGATCAATGCATGAGGACTATATTATGTGGACTCTAAGTATGACTTTGGGCCAGTCTCTCTCAGGACAACTTCCTCACAGGGTTGGAAAATAGGAGGAGGAAGATGTGTGGGAAACACTTGTTATTTGTAAAAATAAAAAGGTTGGATAAACATTAAATAAATAAAATATAAATTATGCATGTGAATCAAATAAATAAATAAATAAATGAGTCGCAGAACAGAAAGTTACCTCAGTGGGAAAAAAATAATTCAGCCCCATATAAGAAAGACAGTCGGGAGGACACAGAAAATAAGTAGTCAGAAGCCATCTTGTTCAAATAAAATTCTCAAATAAAATAATTAGATACTGACTCTTAGCCTCATCCACCAGTGTCCTAACTGTGACTCAAAGATGCTTCATTAAATTATTTTGGGACCCAGTCCATGAGGCCATGTTAATGCAGTGTTTCCATCTCCGCCCAAAACAAGTCTTGCTTATGCATGATTTGTGGAGCCTGGTGGCAACCACAAATTTGTCAGCCACATTTTAGCCCTACGTGTGTAAATAGTTTGTGGTTCAGTGTGGAAGATTTGAGGGAATTGCAAAATCAACATAATTGAAGGCAGCCTTAATGGTTGCAAAAATTTCATAAAATGTAATGACACCTGTTCCGCTGTCATACCTGTCTGCTGAATTCGTTAATGTATTCTGTCAGTGTAGATGTTGTTATGAGATTCATCACACTCTCAACGTCTTTGGGTGTCTTCAGAGCTCCATCACTGGCAGAAAACTGTGCAAGTTGCCTGACTGTTAATTTCTTGAGAACAACCAACTAAGAAGGAAAACAGGGAAGTCAGGGGAAAGATGAGAACTGTGATAAAACTACAGCATTTTAGCCTATATATTCAAATATCTCTAGTAGTCTAGCTTTTTTTTAATTAAAAAATGCTCCTATATTTCACTTTTTTATTTACAGAGAAATCCTAAATTTATGAAATATTTTCATGGCACAATTGATTCACAAGTAAGAGGTCTATATTCAGTAAAGCTCCCTTTTAATGAGTTTACCAGGTTTTACAGAAATATTTCACTGAAGAGTGAATTCAATGTTGAAAAAGTGATATAGATAATGCACATTTATTCTCTGTTCTGCAATACAATCAGCATGGCCACAGTAGTCCAAAAGGGGCTTTTCAAAAGGCAACTTGGTTTTCTTGGTTTTTTTCTTGAAAACAATTCACTTCTTACCCATGACCTGGATGATTGAGAAACTCCATATACATATAGCCACAGGAAGGATCAGCTGCCATGGAATTTTGCTCCATCACAGCATATCTGAAAATTGAAGTGTATCTATTGATGGTAGATGTTCCTTCCTAATCTACTTATAAAAGAGGCCAACCTAGTTCATTTTGATTTGCAATGAAAATAGAGCAAATAACTCATGGAAAGAAAGACAACTATGAAAAATCCCTTTCTGCTGTTAATGCAGGTGGAGGAATGATATTCTGCAAAGAAAATTAGAAAACAGAAAATGAAAAGTAGAATAAATAAATATTGTTAGCGTCACCAGTTCTCGAAATAGCACTCACTGGCTTCTTGGTAGGAAATAACGATGAAAAGGTTACGTTGATCAGCTTTCTCATTTTATTTTTTATTTTTAAGGTACATTCATGTCTGCTTATACTAACTCAGATTGCCTGTCCTTTCCTCCAAACCCACAATCCGTCTGTTGTTCATGTGATGACTACCTTTGGCTTCTATGTTTTTTTCCTAGTGGGACATGATGCATTCATTCATATAACAGAGATCAAATTATCACATTGTACTAAACCATTTAGTTTTGTTTGGGGACAGAAATATACAGAAATATGCAAACACCATTTGAATTTGTAAATTATAGCATACTGCTTAAAAGTTGGAAAAATTAGCCATAGTACTTAGCTCAGTAAGCCATGGCAGAAGCATATCTGAACTCACATGCTACATATTTGTGTTCTTTTATAAGAGAACTAAAATACCTTTAATAAAGATGTGTTGAAAAAAAATCATGATACATTCAGAAAATAATGTAAGAAGAGAGTGTTTGTTCCAAAGTTGTAACATCTGGGTAGGAGCAGTGAAATAAAGCAGTGTCAGGACAGATGCCCAGGACCAGCAAGTGCTCAGGACTGACCAGTATCAATAAATTGAAGAACAATCATTGTCAGGTATATAATTTGATCATAATTTAGGTAGTGCCTAAGGCAATCTATGTTTCAGTCCTAAATCTGTCTTGATCAGAACCAGAGGAGACACTGAAAGGAAGAGGAGGGCATAATTGCAGTAATTATATACATGTATATTTTTTCTGAGGTCAATTCTAGGTCTGAGTACATCTTCATAGTCATATCTGGGAGCAACCATCAATGCTGGCACTTAATGTACAACGTATTAATGTAGTTAAGAATTGCTATTCTAATTTTACATTGAAATCCAGGATGCTTCGGAGGCATTGTGTGAAATCGAAACAACAGATTCAACCTGTTGGTGCTTTTCAGAACACTGGACAGGAAAACCAGATGAGTGTCTAATGCAGGCACTGTTCTGTAGAAGAACGAGTTTAGCCATGTGAGGTAATGGGTTCCAGTAATGACCCGAAGGACTGATAAAGGGCTTGGTTTTTCTTATTCAACCAACAAACAACCCATGTTCTACTAGTGTGGATCAAATATAATGAACTGGTGCCCTCACACAGTTGACGGGAATCTTTGATGCTGGTCCTCAGCAACTGACTAACTTTGGCTGATTTAGAAAGATAAGGAGAGCCAGTTGATCTGTCCTTGGAAAGGAAACCAGCAGGAAAGAGCTAGAGGTTACACTGGGATGTTGAACAAACATCCTGGAAATCAGCAATATCAAATTCTCCATGTCATGCCACAAAAATGGCACCAGTGGATTTGAAAGAGACTCTGGTTTATCTTGAGACTGGAAGAAATGTTCTATCATCATTCCTTGTGAATTTGGTTTTTGTCTTCTTATCATCAGACTCCTGCCATAAAAATTTCTCCCATTTGGTAAGCTACAATCAATCTCCTCCTACAAAGCAGCTGAGAAGTTCTGGGACTGATCCTAAATGTTCTACTCTGCTATTGTCCCACAGGCAATGTGATGGATTTGAAACCTGACCTTTTGAGTTCCTTGCAATCTCCAAGAAGCAACCAATGTAACATATCACATTTCAGACTGTTAGAGGTCATAACCCAACTGAACAGGCTTTCCTGTACCCTGAACATCATCAAATCTACTAATTGAGTAATGTTGCTAAGAACAACGGAGAATTGTCAAATGAGACTAAGAAAGTTCCACCAAGTTCAGCTTCTTCCACCCAGATTCTTGTGTTAAACTCCCAAGTAGCTCTCCTGTCCCCCTCCATCAGCAACTGCTCTTTAAAAATAATGCACCTATAGCTCATTGCTTCTTCATTGCTACTCTGGTCAGAGACCACTTGCAGATAGACTAGGTCATTATTTTATTTAATTCTCTTCCCTACAAACATTTTTTTTCAATACACCTTT
>JANHFL010004237.1:57878-68488 GCA_032468155.1 Oxyrhabdium leporinum
AAGGATTTATATTCCTTGCAGTCATCTGGTCATTAGCACTCTCTCTGAGAGTTGTTGAGGCCACTTGGGGTTTATTTGTGCCTTCAGGATCACCTGAATCGGAGTGCAAATGGGTAGTGGAACCTTCTTAGAACTGAAAGGACTTTGTTGCAAAAGGATATAGATGATGCCTTATCCCTCCCCCTCCGTTGAGAGAAGGATGTTCAATTTTAACATAGATGACCTCTTTGACCCCTTTCAAACCAGTGGTCCTCTCTGTCCAGAAAGTGGACTTTTACCATCTTGCCAGCTGATAAAGATGCAGAGTTATCCTGAACACCGATGACTATAATATCAAGATGAACAGTTTTCTGAAGGGCACTGCTACCTATGAGACTCTGAGGAGAGATCCTACCAGAAGTTTTAAGAAAAAGGCCACTGGTTTCCTGCAACTACCAAAAGACAGTGCCACCAACAAACCACAATACTACCACCTTTACCCTGGGGAAGCCACTCCATGCATATATGGACTCCGTAAAATCCACGAAGAGGGAACTCCACCCATTGTCAGCAGCATCAATTCCATTATCAACCATGCTGTGAAACATCTAATCCTCTTATTAGCTCCTCCTCCATCTTATTAGCTCTGGTCAGCAACACCACCCATCACATCAACAATTCACAAGACTTTGTCAGCAAGTTTTGAAAACTAAAACTGGATCTGGACGAGACTATGGTTTCTTATGATATGATTTCACTCTTCACCTGTATTCCAACTGAAGCTGTCATGAAATAACTGCTACAAAACAGCACACTAGGTGACAGAACTACACTCAGCCCAAACCACATACGTGCCATGCTGAACCTCTGCCTGACCATGTATTCCAAATACAATGAAGGTTTCTACAAAAACACAGCTGCACCATGGGTTCACCTGTTTCCCCCATTGTTACCAATCACAGGAATTCCACCTCTCACTGATATAGATATGTGGATGATACTTGGGTCAAGATTAAAACACAGGAAGTGGAAGCCTTCACCAAACACTGTGGACAGATACATCCAAAGTTTAAATTTCTCCTGACATAAAGTCTTTATATTTTAATTTTACTTAGAATAGTAGTGTGGACATAATTTATTAGTTACAAGTAAATTTTATACTGACTACTTTTCCTGATTTTAGACTACTTAGAATGTAATAGTGATTTTCAAGTTTTTTAAAAAGTACAGCAAGCTAACACATCTCCACACAAACACATTGTGGCTATGACCAACAGACTGGTGAATATACTGGCAAAAAACTAAGCAAGATTTTACTTTAAAAAGTTAGACACATTACGGGATAAGATAAATTTGCAATATTAGCAGCTTTACTATAAAATTTAGGAGCCTGATATTCCCTTTGTGCCAATGCAAATCTTGCATTAAAACTTAGGCATGTAAATGATCCATGACCAATGAAAGTCTGTATGTGCTTATCTGAAAACAAGTCATTCTGAGCAGAAGAGCTGAGCTGGAAAGTCATCTAGCCCAATCTCCTTCTTGGTGTAGGATTTGCTGCATCATTTCAGATGTCTACAGATGGCCTCCATTCAGCCTCTATCTGAAGGCAGCCAAAGACCAGATCACTTCGTCAGGCAGCCAACTTGTTCCTTGGTTGATAGATCTTATCACCAGGAAACTCTTCCTCATAGCCCTAAATATGACTTGCTTGGCTTGGGTTTATTTCTTACAAAATGTATATCTTGTTCCCCTTCACAAAATTCAGTGGGTTGTGTGAACCCCAGGGCTTCCTTAAGTTGAGGCTTAGGGCAGAAGGGGCAGCTTGAGGCCAACCGCTCTTTTGCACTCCTGGAATAGCCGCCAAGCCGAACTGTGAAAACTAGCCGCGCAGCACCGGGTGACCCTTTACCAGACCCGCAAAACACCCCCCGCCATTTTCGAGGGGGGTTTCCAAATTCAGGGCGAGCCCCGGGTCAAGAAAAGGGAGACGGGCACTACCTAAATTTGATAAAACATAAATAAATACGGTTGCGTTCCCCACTGAGCCTAGCCGAGATCTCGTCTAACGGGCGGCCGCCCTACCCCCTTCTTTTTGAGGGAAAAAAGTCAGGATGAAAGAACTCTGCGCATGGGCAGGAGCTCTGCTCTCCCGCCATTCGCAAGTTCGCCCAGCCAGCCTTCCTTCGGGGCCGCTTCTGGCGGTAGCTACGCCGCGGGGCTCCCCGAGCCTCCTTCGCTCCTCCCGCCACTTCCTAGGCTACGTCCTGGGACTACTCGGCTCTTTCCACGCGAGGCCTCCTGATTTGGGCTGAGGGGCCGATCTCGCATCCCCCGGTGCTCGGGAATTTCGGGGCGGACTCAGGAGCCAGGGCGGCGCCCCCCCCCCACGCCCCTCCTTGGCCCGATACGCGTCCCGGCCATCGATGTCTCGCGCCTCAGGGCGCGTCTCAGGGCTGCCAGCGGGGACAAAGTAGCAAGGGCTCCCTCCCTCCCTCGCCAAGAGAGGCGCCGGCCGGCGACTGAGCGGCCCACCCACCTGCCCAGTCCCGATTCTCGGCGAAGGCGGCCCCGCGAGCCCCGCCCCCCGGCGGCGGGGGCCAACCAGGGGAGGATGGCCGGGAGGCTCTCCCGGAAGTGCAGTTTTGCGCGCGCCCGTCTGGCCCTCCGGCCGGAAGAAGGCTATCCTGCCTGGCGCCGCTCTTTCCCGCCGCCGAGCGGAGCGGCAGAGGCGAGCGATGGAGGACGACGGGCGGGACCTGTACGGCATCGAAGATGAGTTCGAGGCCCAGTTCGCCGACGAGCTGGAGGTCCTGGCGGAGCTGGAAGGTGGGGAGAGCGAGGGAGGCCGGGAGGGCGCGATACGCCGGCGCAGCCTCTTCTGGGCAAAATGAGGGGCGACCGGCTGGAGGGGCCCGGGAGGGGGTAGTTGCCCCTCTCGGCTGCAGCTTCCCCGGCAGGAGAAGGGCGGCTTCATCTGGTGGGCGGCGGAAGCGCCCTCCGCGTCTCGGCCGGCCGGAGGCATCGGGAAAGGCTCCCGAAATGCCGCTTCTTACCCGAACGTCTTCAGTTCTCCCGCAAGGCATAAGGGACCCACCCGGCTGAAGCTCTCCTGAGAAAGGGAGCCGGCTCTCGGGAGAAGGCCTGAAAGGCAACCGGGAGGGAGGGAGAGAGAGGGGGCTCCGTTGCAGGGGAGAGCGGCACGGATACGGATCCTCCCTGGGGAAATCGGATCCGGCTCCGAGTCGACCGTGAATGGGGGCACCCCCTCCCTTTGATCCGGTCCTAGAGGGCCCTTCGTGCCTCTCAGCGGAGAGCCCGGATCCCAGTAAGAGAGCAGCCTGCAGGAAACTTCTCGTCTTCCGTGGGCTGAAATGGCCTGGAGGTTGAATTTGGCGTATAATCTATCGCTTTTGCCTAAAGGGTAGCATAGTCGAGGATTATGAATTGGTCTGCTCAGCCCAGCTGGAAGATTTGTTTTCGATCTGCGAATGGTTTGATTGCTCTCCTGTTCCTTGCAGGTCCAGCCCTACCAGTGGGATGCAATAAGGTCTCCAAATTTCACAGCCAAAAGCGAACATTTGAAGAGGCGCTTTCTGCTGGGGATCTGGTCAAGGACCTCCATTTTTGTCTGGAAAAAGATAGCCCAAACCAGTTTTCCCCCAAGAAGGTGCTCGGTGAAGGTAACCCAAAATGTGAGGGGCCCAAACTCCCCCCAACAATCACAGAAATGGTAGAAGATCATCTGATCCGAAAGATTGGCACAGCTCACAGTAAGTTTTAAAGTCCATTGTACAATAAAAACGGTGGTGTTTTGTTTTATCTGCTGATTTACAAAAGGATGGCTGTTGCATTTGGAGTTTTATTAACAAACTGAAGGCAATTTGACTTTATAGGGGCTGTAGCTATGACATGGAGTTGCTTGTGCTCTTTTGTCTTGCGGCAAAAGGTGAGATGGCATCTTTCAGCAATAGTGCCTCCCCAGATACTTCTTTGGGCTCTTTAAAGAGGAGATTGGCACGCTGCAAAGCAAACTTTTCAGCCTTGCAATTACCGGTAGTGCCCAAAACGTTTATCCCTCAAGGACTTTGAGTACTTCAATCCCACAAGCATTTCAAACATTCTGAAAATAAAGGGTCTTTCCAATTTTAGGGAAGCTGCCAATAAAGAAGGGAGACAGGGTACTCTCAAAAGGGAGATCCAGGAATCTGGTTCAGCTACTGAAAAGGTCACAGCCAAGTCCCAGTAAAATGACCTTGGGAATCATTGGAACTTATCTTTGGAGGAAGATGGGGACTCAGTGGGGGAGTAGCATTTGATTGATAGCGCTTCCCTCTCATTCCCACTTCCCTACCTGCCCGTCTTTTATTGTCATATCGCTGTATCCTCGTTTTCTTTTTCATTGTTTATTCCATTAGAATTTGCTAGCATTACATGTACACTTTTTATTTCTCCATTTTTATTGTTGTGAGTCACCTAGAGTAGCCCCACAGTGAAATGGGCGGCAAATAAATTCAGCAAATAAATAAAAAATAAAGATCCCCAGAAGAGGTTCAGATTATCTGGCAGGAGACAGAAATACCTGTCTAAACCAAGGATGGGTAGCTTTTCTTTGTTGGGGGTGCAAGGGCATGGCCACTGGGGTGATGATCCTCCAAACATGGACGAGGCCAAAATATTCAAATCCTTAAGCCTTGCAGAGACTTGAGACTATTTTATCCCTGAAAAATGACAAAATTTGGAAAATCCATTTGACTTATGAACAAAAAGTTCTGAACTGGCTGACTGAAATTACAGGGGCCGAAATCCCACACTGCTGGAGAGTTCCGTGTTTCTCAGAAAATAAGACCGAGTCTTATTTTCTTTTAGACCTGAAAATAAGCACTTGGGCTTTCGAGGTAGTCTTACTTTTTTTGAAGTGCAGCAGGCCAGACTCTGTGAGCTGGACACGTGGTGGATGCACCGTTGCCTCCATTCCGAACCTTCAGCGTTCAGAATGGAGGCTTTTTGGCGGACGCTGCTCCAAGGAGCCAGCGGGCTGCAGCTGGACAGTTGCACTTCCTCCCCCCCGTGCCTACACCACTACTCACGCTGCCCATCCCCCCCGGGCTTATATTTGGGGTAGGGTAATATTAGGCCCGCCCGCCCACCCAAAAAAAGTAGGGTTGGGATTATTATTCTGAGAAACACGGTACCCGGTTGAAGAAGACCCATTTACAAATAAAACAGCTGTTCCTTCTTTGCTCCTTGGCACTCTGACAGCTCCAAAACCAAAGCGACGGCGACTTGAAGCTGTGAAAAGGCTGGACTTTGGACAGCTCAACAGAATTGTCTCTGAAGACTCACCACAGGGTAGTTCAGCACCAACTCTTTCTCCAAATGATCTTCCTGAATACCTGGATACAAGGTTAGCTCATCAAGACTAACAAAACATGATGGTAGAGAGGCTTTTGCTCAGTTGGGCAAAGTCAGAATGATACTGGATCTGCCCTCGTAGAAAGTGTATGGAGCTTCCCTAGTTGTTTTCCAGCATTCCAGTGGGACATTTGTAAGATCCAAAGGCGTCCCAGACAATAAAAATAGTGTAAACATCGGTGCCTTTTTCCATCAAAATATTTTTTTTACATAGGACAGTGATAGGATTTGAGCTATTGATAAGCTACTACACTGATCTACTGTTGACTATTAGATGTACAGAAAGCCATAATGACTGCCATCTAGTGGTTGTCCACCACCTTGCAATCCAGGTTTGGTAGCCCAAGACTGAGGGAGGTTAGTGTGCAGTTGTCAGGGTTCCATCAAAGTTCCTCTCGTCCGTTCAGCACTCAGACATGATTATATCCAAGTAAGAATTCATTAGAGAAACCATCTGAAATTCCAGGGTTTTTCCCGCCGAAAAGAAACTAAAGGATCCACCTCCCGGCCATACTCAAAGGTCACATCCCCCAATCCTCTTTCAGCTCCAACTTATGCTCTCTTCCTGGCACTCCTCTTCCAGGTGCCGGTTGATGTGTCCTTGACTCTCCAGAAAAGAATTTATTTAAGGAAGAGGAGTTGTAAATAAGGTTGTGAAATGTGGTTAAAAAAAGCATGCATGTTCCCTTTGGCACAGGGCATGTACTTTCCAGATAGTTCGGGGGTCGGCAACGTGTGGCTTCAGAGCCGCATGCGGCTCTTTGGGCCCTCTCCTGCCGCTCCCTGTCAGATGATCCCACCACTGACTGGCCCTGCTCTTGCCCTCCCACTCACTCCTCGCCTGCCCTGAGAAGAGAAGGGTGATGGCGGCGGACGGAGACTCGCTCCGTATTCCAGAGCGGGAGCGAAGCACCCCTCTACTTGCCTCTTTTTCTGGCCCTTGTTGGTGCTGTGCGCACCTCAGCCGCTAGGGGAGACGTACGACTTTTCTCCTCCCCAAGACACTGCTGCAGCCGATGCTCCATGTCGTAATAGGCTCCAGGAGGAGGAGACACAGTCTCCCCCATTGTGAGGCATGCTAAGTTTAAGTGTGCTGCGCGAGGCACTGCAAGAGCAGCAAGCAAACATGGAGGTGGTGAGAGGAATATGGGGGGGGACACATGACTTCTCTCTGCCCCGAGACACCGGCTGGGCCGGCTGCAGCTGACACCACTGCTCCTCACGCAGCACATTTAAACTTAGCGTGCTTCACAATGGGGGAGACGGCATCCCCTCCTCCTCCTGGAGCCCATTACGACACAGAGCATCGGCTGCAGCCGGCCCAGCCAGTGTCTCGAGGCAGAGAGAAAGTCGTGCATCTCCCCGATGTGCGCAGCACCAAGAAGGGCCAGAAGAAGAGGCAAGTAGAGGGCACTTTGCTCCCACTCTGGAATATGGAGCGAGTCTCCATCTGCTGCTGTCGCGCTTCTCAGGGGAGGGCAAGGGGCCCAGCCACTGGTGAGTTCAGCCGACAGGAAGCCACAGCAGGGGGACGAAAGAGCTTCATTTATCTGGGAACCTGAAATGACTCTTGATTTATATCATATGGTAAAAAGCACCCAAAGAAGAAGAAAGAACAACATCAGCCAAAAAAACAACAACCCTCACCTGTTTTTGGAAATGGTTCAAGAGGGAACACACACACACACACACACACATGAGGGAGGGAGGGAGAGAGATGAGAGAGAGGGAAAAAGAAAGATGAGAGAAAGAGAGGAGAGAGGGAGAAAGATGGGAGACAGATGGGAGAGGGAGAAAGAAAAATGGACAGAGACAGATAAAGAAAAAGAAAGATGAGTGAGGAGATGAGAGAGATGAGAAAGAGAGAGAGGGACAAAGAGAGATGAGAGGGAGAGGGAGAAATAGAGAGAAAGACAGAGAGAAATACCTGTTTAAGAGAAAATAGCGGGAGCCACAAAACCTGGATAGGTGTGGCTGGGGAGTGTCATGTGACTGGGTGGGAGTGAGTGATGTCGAGCTGGCTGCGCCCACCCAGGTTTTGTGGCTGCCAGTGTTTTCTGTGGGAAACGGTTCCAAATGGCTCTTTTGAGTGTTTAAGGTTGCAGACCCCTGAGATAGTTGAAACTACATTGCTTCTCATGATGAACCACATGAGTTATAGTCTGGAGGCCAATAGTTTGAGGAAGCCTGACTTTTCCCTGGGCTGCCTTTTCAAAGCTTTGGTAAGAGCTGTTCTTCTTTCCCTACTCTATAATTGGGTAGGAATTCAAGACCTGATGTCACAGATCAGGGGGAAATAAGTGACATAGTCCTGCTGCATGCCACGCCTCCAGGAAAGAAGGAATCTGGAAAGATACTGAAACGTCCACCCATCCTGCAAGACTACATCAATGTGACCTCTACTAATGGCACACGAATCTTCATGGTTGTGAAGGAGGATGGCATGGCAATGGAGGTACCGATTGAAGAAGGGCTTGAGTTTTTGTGCAAACTCGCTGTGGTCTTTTTCAGCTTGCCTGGAATGTGGGGGGACAGGTGGGAGGTGGGTCACATCCTGCTAAGCTTGTTATACTCATTGAAATGCTTTGTCTGGTTTTGCAGTTTGCTAGCTCTGACAGTTGGAAGAGACAGAGACCACTTCACCTTCTGGGTGTCCCATTTGCCTACCTAAAAGAACAAGTAATTGAAGAGGTATATTTTTTCTCTACTGCCCTCCTCTTCCCCCCAAAGCAAAATCCTGCCTGTGTTTCATCTCCCCTGCCTGGTTCATCTGACTTTTGCACCAGTTTTTGGCAAGCATGAAAGCCGTTTGTATTGCTTATGCATGAAAACACCAGATCTAGCTTAATGTCAACTGTCCCACTCAGTCATCTAGCAAAGAAGAACTCCTGGTCCATTGTTTCATCAAGAGTATACGTTAGTAAAGTTTCAGAGGTTTACAGAAGTAGCGAAGCTGGATCTGGCCTTTTCACATGCAAGCAATACAATTAATCTCTTTTTACCTGGTCATCCCCGTTATCAAGTGATGTCCAATTGGGCGCTTGGATATTGTTTGGGTAACAGACCTTCAGTTTGTAGGCTTTCCAGTTCTGCATACTAATGGTGACCTTGGACTGGCTGGTGCTTTTTACACTTCGGGCTGACACAGCTTGGTTTCCATCCCTCCCCTAATTTCTTCCTGCATTCCAATCCCCCCCACTCTCTCCTCCCCCACCCCTGCTAATGTCAGGCTATCAGCTGTCGATGCTTGTCTAGCAGAATGACAGCCATGACAGTAACTTTAAAAAAAAATAATAATGTGGTATAAATTCAAACCTGTTTAATTATAATAATTAACCTGTGATTAGCATATCTATTTTAAGATTTATTTGCAGGTTTTGTAATTCATTTTAATCTAGGTATTCTGAGCAATATACTGTATACAGTCAAATAAAGAGATAAGAAATGAAATTTAAGATTAATCAATAACTCCAAAACATTCAAATCTCTGTAGTCAACTTGGGTTAAAAGCATGAGGGATGGGGTTTGGGTGCAGGGAAGCAGCAGCTATGGAAGCTGAGGATGTGCAACACTCAAAGCACAGATGACACAGGCCTGTTTTTTTCATAGTCTTTAAGGGAAAGGTGTCAACTACAAGGCCTGCAGGCAACACGCAGCCCACAGAACACCTGTGTGTTCAACCTGAATCAGATTAAAGTTCAACTGTGAAATACTTAAACATGAAATAAAACATAAATATTATTACATTTTAAAAACTGGGCTTACAAAGAGTCCTCCTGCACAAGCTCACTCCCAATTCAGCAATAGGATATTTGAAAACTATTATTCCTATAGTATGCAGATGAGATCCCTGTTTAGATAACCAATTCTGTTCTATAATGAAGATGTGGCATTTTGATCATGGAGGGTAAGTCTCAATTTCTTACTTTGTAAGTGATTGAGTTTTTACCTTTCACAAAGCCAGCATGTAGTTTTTTATCCTCTGTCTTTCAGCGCCAGAAGCAGATCCTTGAGTCTTCGGAGCAGCTGATGGAAGTTTTGAGCAGGTAAGCTTCAGACCTGCTCTTCTGGTGGCCCAGGGAGTCCCTTTGCCAAGTGAGATCCTTGGTCTGTATCGCAAACACTCGTCTTTCATGACCTGATGCCTCCCAGCTATTTTGGACTCTCAACTCCTGTTGCTTCTAGAGAACACCATAATATAAGTCAAAGTTCTTATTTGAGTTTTAAGAGGTGATTTTAGTTTCACGGGTTAGTGTCTGTGATAGTAGCTTTCCTGTTTTTTACTTTTGTAAAAATGTAAATGAATTCTAAGCTTGAGAAGGAAAGTTACTTTTTCAAAGGTGAACTTCAGGCACTTTTACTGAACTACCAAACTCATGCCTGACTTTTCAGGCTGTTAGTTACCGTATGGATAACTAACTTGGGAGTGACTTTTTGGGTTCACACAGTATGTTCCATGATGCTTCAATGAAGTGTTATATTAAATATTGCAGTATATTAAAACCTGAACAGCTTCAACCTGGGGTGATCTCAAGGAAAAGGTAGATGATTAGTACTTGGATAAGAGACTCAAGAGGAAATCCCAGAGCTCTGACTAGACCGTAAGGACGACAAGCATTCCAGGAAGACATCAGTAACAAACCACTTTCATAATGTTGTGAAAAAAATGTGTGGGTGTGTCCATGTAGCTTCCAGGAGTTGAGCTTAACTCAAGAGGGTCTTTAATTATGTACTTCCAGCCTTCTGGAATTTCCAGCTTCTCTTTTCTGGCTGCTGCTTATTGGCTCTTTCACCAGGCAGTCTATGGGGTAAACAAATCCTGCTTTAAATTTTTTATTCGTTTATCAGAATATAAAATACAAAGAAAATGAAAATAATTGGAAACTAGGGGAAGAAAGGGTGGAAAGGAGAAAGTGTCGGGTAGAAGGGGAAAAAGAAAAAAAAGGTAAAAATAGAAGATAACATACAGCCTCAACTTTTGCACAATAATATGTACTAGCCATTTCTATAATAATAACCCTATCTAGTCAGCAAAACCAAAGTTTAATATATATTTTTCCGTCACAAGTACCTGTCCTGTTTGGTTGCTGTGCCAAACCAAACAGAGAGAAGTACAAGTGACAGACCCAATAATTCTATAGAGGAATTAATGAGTCTGTCACTTGTACCTCTATAACTGTCTGGTTTGGCACAGCATCCAAACAGGACAGGTAAAG
>JANHFL010004238.1:26312-40069 GCA_032468155.1 Oxyrhabdium leporinum
TATCTATCTATCTATCTATCTATCTATCTATCTATCTATCTATCTATCTATCTATCTATCTATCTATCTATCGCTTAAAGAAGCCCCTGTAGTTTCCTTGGGAAGATTTTTGGAAGTGGTTTGTCCTTGCCTCCTTCCTAGGGCTAAGAGAGAATGACTGGCCAAAGGTCACCCAGCTAACTTTGTGTCTACGGCAAGACTAGAACTCACAGTCTCCTGGTTTGTAACCTGATGCATTAATCACCACACCAACCGTAAAAAATATATTATACTGGTTAATCTGTTGCTTAAAAGAATAACAATATCCAACCTAACCCTAAGCCTTGGTGGTTGGGTTAATGGATAAATATTATTCCATAGTAATTTAATTTAATCCTGGAAATTAATTTTCAGCCCCATTCATGCATTTCTGCAATATCCCAAGTCATAATTAATTGCCAAGTTTTTCTATGTGGAAAATCAGGCAAATGGCAAAACTGTAAGCGATCTGGAGCGTAATGAATTGAATGAGTGCCCTCAAACCTGAGTTCCTCAACACACAACTCTTGTAAAATCAACACAGGGTACTAACAAGGACAGATTCATTCCTCTTTGGAATGTTCCAGAAAGGAATTTTGAAGCCATATGTGGGAACTGCCCCATTCTTTGGTGGAAAAATGGGAAATAACTTTTTTTTTCATTCTTTTAAGGTCCTATAATACAGCAAGCAAGGGGGAAAAGAGGATATTGACAGTTGCTTGAGATGTAACGAAAGGAGTCTTTAGAAAGTCTTCCATCTGAATATTTTATTTTCTATCCCACGAGCATAATTTAAATTAGAAGGTGCTAGGAAGAAGGTGTCCTTTGATCTCCAGTTCTTTTTTCCCCAGGAACCGGTTTCTCCTTGTTTTGAAATGCAATTAGGATCCCCTCTTCAAATTCTCTCAAAGCAAACCTCTTCATTGCCAAAAAGTAATTAGTAGGCTGCACATGATGGGCTTTGATTCCTTGTGTGTTTAATTCAAGTTCTACGACAATATAGTTTAAGGACTATTGGAAATCTCCTTTGGAGTGATTTGCTAAATGTTCTCACTGAGGGGGCTATATTGTCTTATTTTGCTTTGGAGGCTTCCAACAATCAGAAGACCTAGAAGATGTTTCCAAACATATTCAAAGCATCTACCGTATTTTAGTTTTCTCTGATTCTGTGAGAGAACGTAAAGCACTTCATGCCCGTTCCATGCGTCATCGGGGGCCTGTTCGCTTTCCTTGAGTATCTCTCACAAAAAAAGAGAGAGGAAAAGAAATAAGAAAGAGAAAGACATTTATTGCCATGCAATGATCTTGTCTTGTCACAGAAAAAATAATGTCAGACAAGAACACAAAATCCTTTCTGACGATAAATATTTAAATAGAATTGCTCTACACCACTGTGGAAATGGTATGAAAAACCTCATTAGCATATCAGAAATGTACTTTTAAGCATCTTCATTTTTATTTTTATTGGCAATTTGTCCAGACAGAGTATTTTAATCAAACAAAATTTGCAGTCTTGATGAGAATGCGTCTTCATCCCAGCAAATGATGTCTTCTAATTAAGCTTGGCAGAGACGAGATCTTGCGAAGCGTCACGCTTTTACTTCCTCATCCTGATAATAAATCTTTCCAGACTTGACCTCTGCCAACCAAGGAATATCCAATTTTCTCTTTCGTGAAATTGAAATGTTCCATAGCAACGAGAAGAAGGCTGTACATTCTTCTTCTTGATCTACAAACATCTTCATTGACGGTGGCAAACATTGCACGTGTATCTTTAATGGCTATGGAATGCGCTGCTCGTTTATTCCTTCCATTTTCCCCTGGAGCCCCCTCCTCTCTTCCCCTGTTGAATTATTAGCCTGGCTGATGCTCTGAAGTTTTCAATGGTTGTTCTTTTGGTGGGTCAGAATTCTCTGTAACCAGGCACTAAAAATCTCAGTGTCCTCCTTAAATCTGCCTGTGGGTTTTCTTCTCATTTGGGTTGCATATCCTTGAGGCTTCATCCACCACCAGAGTTCTTGTGCTAAAGCAGAAATGCAGACATTCAGAGTTGATAAAAGCCCTAATTAGCCACTATGGATGACTCAGACACAGGAGGGGGTCTGGAAGAACTGGGACCAAGCCCACCAGCCCTTACACCAAGGAGACCTACAAGCCCCCTTAATTCTCCCGTGAAAGGCCTCCTACTAGGGCTGAGTGAGGAACAGACTTGCAGAGTGTTTCTGATCAGGTTTATATCTATGCAGATAAAAGCCAGCAGGAAACTGGACTTTAAAAAAAGAAACCACAGCTCTACAATTAAGACAGAGGAGTTATCAAAGCACCTAAGAACTATGAAGAATTGACAACACAAATTACATACATTTGGTTTCAGAGTCTCTCTCTCTCTCTCTCTGACACACACACACACACACACACACACACACACACACATGCACACACGGAGAGGGAGGGGGAGGGGGAGAGGGAGAGGGAGAGGGAGAGAGAGAGACCACCAGGAAGGAAATGCCTGGAGCAGCTCAGACTCAATGGCTCTTTTTCAGTAATTTTTATAATTCCCCTTATTAATATTGACTGATTGGGTAATAACTTCCCAGCCTAGTTTAGAAATGCCTCATTTGCTACAGGAAAATAGGATGAGCTGTTTTTGTTTTGTTTTGTGTTTTTGTTTTCCCTGTAGAAAAATATATATTTTTTATTTGTTTTTCAGTTGCTTTTCCTAATTTAAAATGAATTTGTTCTATTATTTTTTTCTTCAAAAGTTCAGCCTTCCCCAGCTTAGTGTCAGCTAAGTCTTCTGGATGACTCTTATCATTTCACAAATGAATGTGAATGTAAGAGTCCTACATGTGTATGCAGGGGTGGGCTGCTACGGGTTCGCCCAGGCTCGGGTGAACCGGTATTTAATTTTATAGCCAGTTTGGCAAACCGGTAGTTCCCAACCCTGGCTGGCCCCACCCACCTTGCCCGCCCCTCCCAGGAGTCCCCGTGCGGCCCATTTTGGATCCCAGGTAAGTACAGGGCCCGCACGGAGGCTCAGAGAGGGTGAAAAACAGGCCTCCTAGAGGCCCTGGAAGGCCTGAAACAGGCCCATTTCCAGCCTCCAGAGACCTTCCGGAGCCCGGGGAGGCCATTTTCACCCTCCCAGAGGGTTGAGGAAAACCTCCAGAGCCCACGGAGGGCAAAAATGCCCCCCCCTGCCATGGTGCAGGAGGCCGACTAGGCCACACCCACCATGGCCACGCCCACCCAGCAACCAGGCAGAGACCCCATTGCTAATTTTTTTGAAGCCCACCCCTGTGTGTATGTGGAGAAACATAGGAAGAGTCCTACATTCCTCCACTTCCAGGGTTGGCAGCAGAAGACACAACTCCCAAGGACTGATGAACTTCAGTGGGCAAACTCTCACCTGGCTGGAGAAAGGACCACGATGTCCAGAAGTCTCAATGAAGGGATTTTTTTTGGGGGGGGAACAGAGGACCTGACAAAAAAATGGATGCAGACAACTCCCTGGTGATGATTCTTTATCTCAGGTTATGTGCTTGAGTGCTGCCAAACCATCTATAAGGAGATTTAACTGAGTTATGTGTCCCTTGTTACTGAGATGCAATAGAAATCACAGCTTATTTTTGTTATACTGCCAATCTGAAAGGGAATCTCATGCGTACAGTTGATCTTCCTTCTCTTCTCCAAATTCCCAGGGCATTCTGATTTATTCTACTGATGTGACTTACTAGATAATAAAGATAATTGTGCCCTTACATGGTTGCCAAGTTTGTTATACTGCGTGAAACCTCTGCCCTGCCATAAACTGCTAATGCTTTTACTCTGATGCTCTTTTGCGGCATGTGAGCATAATAAAATCTTACTTTGCATGCCTTCCTATACATGGATGGGAGAAAGAATACAATTGCTCCCGGTGCCCGAATATTTAATAGCATCTAGCAGATGTACAGATGCACATTCCCTGATTTCTTTGTTCTGTTTTTTTTTTTTTGCAGGATAGCTATTGGCGCAACTGACATTCCTAAAACATTCTGATAATTTTATGCTGGTATTTGGGATCTAATGTACTCGGAATATGACAAGAACGGCTGACACAATTATATTCCACCCCCATCCCGCTCCAGATGCTTTTGTCTGCAGAGCATTGTTAACACCAAACAAAAGACATACGTTGTTGTTTTTTAAGGATCTTCTATTTTTAGCTGCTCAGTTTCCTTGGTGGGCTTCCACCTCTGACATCCTTGGCTTGAAACAGTTCACTAATTTTATTTGCTCTCTTGACTTTCCCCGGAAGCCCCCATGGGAAATTCATGACAGGGCATCAAAGCTTGTCATTCTTAGGTGTAAAATGTGTAGAGGAGCAATTCAGCAAGGTGTGAAATTTATTTTTCACTGTATCCGATACAGTTTCTAAAGCTGTGGAAAGTTCTCTTTTTCTGATGAGTTTATGGGTACGCTAATATTAGTGAAATGTAATTATGCTTGAGAAGTGCCAATTAAAGCTTGTGCTCATGTTATTAAGTGCTCTATGAAGATATACTTCATTCTACTGGATGTAGGGCAGATGGGGAGGGGGCTAGCCAGCAGATTGCAAGAACACAAGTGAGCAGTCACACGAGGAGATCTGAACTCATTGGTATCCTCCCATTGCAATGAACAAGGACATACATTCAATTTAGCAGCTACTATGATTGTTGGACGAGCAGGCACAAAACCAGCCAGGTAATCGACTGAAACCTGCAAAATGGGTCCCTCAACAGTCAACAGGAGGACTGATTTATCACCAGCTTATCAGATACTTAGGAGTGGAGGCCTTGGCAACACAAGGGAACAACAGCCAATGACTTAATAGCTGGCCATCAGCACCCCAATCCACAACTGAAAAGCCACAAACAACTAGGTGCCACATAAATACTACACATCGAATAGCCCCAAACACACATTTTCTGGTAGAGAGAAGTTCCCTGAGGATGGGCTCCAGCAGGAGTTTGGAAGCTCAGAAGACAAAACCTCTGGTCCCGGGGACTGACCCAGATTGGATCCTGCAACATTATCCAGGGACACGTAGATTTGCCTTCATTCATGATATGCTACATTTGTTTTAACTGAGAAAGTTGCCAATGGAATAGAAGTAGATGAATTAATTAATCCTCATCTGATTTTTCTTGTTGTTCTGCAAGCCGCTTCCTTGTGTTTCTAAGGAAAGTTTGCCAAAATCAACGGATTCAGGTTCTTCTTGATCAATAGGTTCTAATTCAGGGGAAACCATCACTGCAGAGGTTAGGAAACGGAAAAGAGAACATTGGGCTTCGAAGTCTAGAACGGATATATAGCTGCTGGGTTCCTGACACGTTCTGGGACAGTTCACCATTTGAACCTTCAAAGCAAAGCCTACGGTAGTCACTTAAGTGGCGTCAACTTAGTAGAAACCTTCATGCCTAGAACATGGGAGGGTTTTTTAGGTCAAAACCACCACGTGAAGGCCTTACAGGCATGTTGGTTTTCACAAGGGCCAGTCCCCTGAATTCATAGGGATCCTGATACTCATTGGTAGATCTCCTCTAGATTTAAATGCCTGGCTTGGTCCTGCAACCTTTCCCAGGGCTCTCCTGTCCCTAAATTCGTTCTTTCTCTCCCTGGATGGTAGACTAATTGAAGGATGATGATTTCAAAGCCTGGAGACCTGAGGTGTCCCCGCTGCACAGCAGAAAATGAAGTATGACAGCACATTACCCTACTGAACCAATTTAAGGCATTATTATTAGTGCCATGTAGAAAAAAAAAATCTCTTTTTCTGCCAGTCCTCTGATTTCCCCATGGGGGAAGACAACTTCTGAGAAATGACAAAGCAGCTTTAGCACAGCATTAATTACGCTTAAGGACTGTTACATCTTCATGTTTTGCAGTGCAGCGCTCAACAATCCAAGTGCACTTTCCAAGAGAGAATTAGCTGGATTTGCCTGTCAACAACCCCCTCCTTGCTTTACCTTACCAGTCTTAGTGTGGCCAGCAATTATTGTGCAGCCGAAGTCCAGAAGAACAATAGATGGCATCAATGAGACACTCAAGGAACTTTTTATTCCCATCTATGGCCATTTGGAGTTGTGTGGCCCACATATCGAATCCGAACACGAGATAGTCGTGCAAGATGCAAAGAGTTACCAGGATTGGATGAAATTGGTCTTTGCCCACAAACATAAATGTTACAAAAATATTCTATAAAGTGTTTCCGAGTTTGCTTCTGTTTTGATTCATTCCTATTCATTTTCAAGGTAATGTCTGGCTCAAGTCATGTTTGACTCCTGTGATTTCTTGGTCTTTTCCATGGAGGATTCTTAGCTGTTAGAGACTTAATTTTCCATTTTCTTCTTTGAGGATATTTATCTTCTCTGGTGGTGTCCTAGTCATGTAACAGGCCTGACCCTTCTTGGTAGTTTTCCCAGATTATCTAACAACTCCTAGGTGCTGTCACTCGCTGTGTCCATTCCTCTTTACCTGGATGCAAATCTCGGATAACACTGCCTGGGCTTACACTGAATAAGCTGCTTAAACCAAGGATTAAGCAAATGACCAGATACAACTATGAATTGTATTTAAATGTTATAAGCTGACTAGATCCTCATGTCTCGTCCATGATAGCCTCTATGCAGGACGTTCATGTTTCTTCCTACCCACCCACCCCATCTCTCTCTTTTCTTGGTCAACAGCACTGTTAAATTGAGTACATTACTTCAGATAATAATAATATCTCGATCGTATTATTTCTCCACCAATGCCTACTGTGAAATTAAGATGCAGGAATTGAAATATGCCTTTCAGAAGCTCCTTTTCAACAATCCAGGGGATGAACCTCCAAGGAACAGGCATGAGTCTGCAGCTTCCTTGTAATTTTAAAGATCGAAATTGCAGAGAAGACTCTGCAAAAAAACAAACCCCAAAAAACTGAAACTGAGGCAAAAAAAAGAGGAGTTAATTTCTCTTGAATAATCTTAAAGGCAGAAATTGTTGGATCTGTTTGTAGAGAGAATAACTCATCCTAGGACGGCTGAAAAGAAAAAAAGTGCAATAAAAATAGACAACATTTCATATTAACTTTTGGAAATGAAGTAGGTAGACTTTTCACCACAAAAGGCACCAATTCTTTCCTTCAAGAGCTATTAAAGTGGTTCAAATCTCCCTGTTTATATACCAAGGAAGCCAGCATTGGCCTATGCTGATAAAGGTATTTGACACTGAAAACAAGGAGACTCTCAGGTCATCATGAGACATTATAGGGTGCCTGAAGAAATGTGTGAAGTTGCTTCAACCACTCCATAATGGAAAGTCCGGATGCCCTCACCATTTCCGATGGGGTAAAACAAGCTCGTGTGCCAGCCCCAGTCCTATTCAATCTGTTCTTCTCTTGCAGGGGCCAATCTGGGTCGGTCACCAAGACCAGTGGTCTAATCTTCTCGTGCTGGAACCCATCCTCAGGGACTGTCTCTCTCACCAGAATGTGTGCTTTGGGCTATTCTATGTGTAGTGTTTATATGGTGGCTGGTTGTGTGTGGCTTTTTAGTTGTTGATCGGGATTTTGATGGCCGCCTATTAAGTCGTTGACTGTTGTTTCCTTGTGCTGCCAAGTCTTCAGCTCCGAAGTATTCGATAAACTGGTGGGAAGGTTGACTGAGAGTTCTTCCCTTGCCTGTCATCAGGAGCTCTCCAGGGTCCTGAAGGAAGGAGTGTAGCTCAAGCACCAATTGGACGGCTCCTTCTTTGACCTTGGTGGATGAAGTGCCCCCATGCGGTCATTCAAGAGACCCCTCTTTGCAGGTGACTGTGTGCTCCTGGCACAGAAAGATAGCGATCTACATTGATGTTGAACAAATTCTCAGAAGCTGCTATGCTTTTCGGTCTATTAGCCTAAACAAGATTGAAGCACCATCCCATCTCAAATACCCAAGCCTGTATCCAAATCACTGTTGGCGACACCCAGTTGATAAATGTAAATTCATGCATGCATGCATACATACACATGTGTATTCCTTCTAAAATACGTCTATAATCAATGCTTCTAATTATACACGAATGCATGTACAATCAAGGCATCTGGTTATTAGGCATTGCCAATCAAAAGAAGTCAGTTATGAAGCAAGAGAATACAGGAAAATAAAGACCTATCAACAATACATTTGTTAAAGCCAGCAATTAAAAAGGCTAAGAGTGCCAGTTGAGACTCACAATAAACAATCAAGAAAGCAGCTGGAATCAGGGTTGCTGCCATCTAGCGGTTAGCCAAACATTGCAACGGTTGCCTGGTAGCCCTACAAAGGGTTAAGAAGAAACAATGGAATTGAAAATTTGGGTGACTGAGCTGGAAGCTGCTAAGAGAGCAGTTTTTCTGTTCAAGCCCCTAAGCAAGTACTGTAAAATTCCATTTGAATATATATATATATATATATTCCAGAGAAAGAGATGGGGGAAAAGAGAGCTCCGCGTCCAACTGCTGCCACATGCTGATAGTGATAAATCCAAAAAGGCACAACTGTTAGCTCTGCAATTTTCATCACCCCGCAAAAGATGCTGGTTCGGTTGCTTGGATGACCAGAAAATTCGTATAACTGTTCACAGCTTCCTTCAGATTTATATGATAATTAAATTTGCTTCCAAAATTTGCTTCAGCAGTGGGTTTTAATTCCTTTGCTCCAGTGGGATGTTCCATCACTTTTAATTAAGAAGAACTCCCATCTTGTTATTTTCCCAAAAGGGAACCGTTCCTTTACAAATGTGGCATGTTCTAAGAGAGGCCGGAGCACAGCAGAAGGAGGCCTGGATTTGACAGGCACTACAGTGCATACTTCGGTGTCCAAAGGAGGTCAGATCTGTCAGATGCTGGGCACAACAACACAATCTGCACCTCTTCCTGTTTTATATGTGGGTCCAATGCCATGCACATTATCTTGGAGAGTTTAAACACTCTGCCGATGCCCTCATTGCCGGACATGGGTTTTTCAGCCCCAGCAACATAATGTTGGGAGAAATATACATCTGGTTCAGTTCGAAACCGGGAGACAAAATGGAGGCTGGAGGCTGATTGGAAAGAGGGTCCATTTATTGATGAACAGAACCACATGTTTGTGGTTCTGGTGCATCTGAACACATGGAGTAGAGAGTGGGGGGGCTTTTATACCCTCTCTTGAGCTTTGCACTTGAGCTTCCTATTCCTGTGCAAGAACATGTGTTCTATTGGGTGTTGTCAGACTCCCATGGGGCCCTGTAAGGGTGATATTTGTCTGAGCTATGTTTGATTGAAGTTTGAACTGCTGATGCAATGTCTTTAGGAGATTGTGCCATGTGGTGAGCTCTGCTGCTAGATGGGTTAATCCTATTATGTCCTGGAGGGTCACGTTTTAATCCCATCGCCCTGGAGCTGGAGATCTTTTGTCTCGTAGATAGGCTGGCCCAGTCTTTCTTAATGGGCACCAAATATCTGCTGGGGGCAGGGAGATGCTTTCTGTCTTTAAAACATGCTTCTTCTTTTATCATCCAGGGAAATATAATATTCTGGCTTTTTTAATATTTCCCAAAATATTTCATTCCTCTAGGAGAGGGGTGACTGCTAACTTTCTACAATAAAGATGGGTGGGCTTCAGCTCCCAGAATTCCTCACCTGGAATTCTGGCTGGGAGCTGCCTGTGCCGGCTGGGGAATTCTCGGAATTGAAGTCCACACATTCTTAAATTTGCCAGATTGAGAAATATTGTGTTAGAGAATGGGGGTGTTTCACTCCTCCTGAACGTTACTAAGGGCACCAGCTGCTACTGCTGCTGTGAAAATATTTGCTTTCAAAATAGGGAAATTTGTTCAGCTCTCATCTTTCCACTTGCTCTTAATTGCCTCTGCAAATATTAAGCATGTGTTCACGCTTAACTCCCGATAACAACATGGACACTGTATGGAAGAGGTTTCCCACTGCCTCTCTCTTTTCCTAATTCCTACTAGGATTCCTATGATTTTCTACAGCATCTCCGATCTAAGCGGATCTGAGCAGGCTTAGATCCTAGATGCCTACAGGAGTCCTAGATGTCCACAAGTCTTCACGTTGCCAAGGTTGGAGACCCCAGATCTAGGAGCTTCTGCCACCAGCAGCTGTCCCAGCTTGCCAGAAAGAGGCACCCGCCTCTGATCAAAATACTTCTGACTCTCCAGAGATTTCCTCAACCCTTTTGCCTGGGGATGGTCTTTCCTGCTGCTTTTGAATTTTGCTGTACATCTGGTCACCTCCCAATCTCTCCGTGCATGTTCCTAATCCGATCAAAATCATCCTGGCTTCTTTTGAACTCTTCTAAATGTTCTCCTCAAGGGAAAACTTCTGAGGTGATCTCAAAGATTGCAAAATTAAATCTCAAAGCTACTTTTGGAACCTCCCAGTTGCTTTTATACGGTGGTGTCTCTTCTAGGGTTCCACAAGACAAAAGAAGGAAGTCAAGATGAATTGCACAACTGTAGCCCCACTCCTTTGTGTAGGCCGCACCCACATGGCCAGGGCCACCATCCTCACTTTTTTTGAACCCGGATTCCCCTGTGGGTGCAGCTGGATTTCTTCAACATCCATAGCACAATTATTTGTGAAGCTTTGGAAGCAAAACCAGACAGAATACTAGCAAATGCAGTCAGTGGGGTTTTTTTTAATGCAAATAAAATGCTAATGAGAGCAAATATAAAAGCTGATAAGGAGAGATTTTGCTTTGTTTCTGACATGTGGGTCAAGAAGAAACAGATACTTAAAAACACAATTAGATGAGTAGGGTTATCCAGTTATCCAGTGTGCAAAAGCATACACAATGCACTTTTACAATGAGGAGTACCTTTTCAGCAAAGCAGGGCAGCCCCAAACCAGAGCACTTTTTTTCTCCCCCTTCCCCAAAGTTTAAAAAAATTAGTTATAAAGAATGTCACGTTCTACTTTTAAACTGGGAATGTTAATCAGCTGCTGACATAGCATATTCTCTCTCTCTCTCTCTCTCTCTCTCTCTCTCTCTCATTGTGTTTTTCTATCTTTTGAATTTGATAAACTAGGTGAGCCAATTTCCTAAATTCAGTTCAAAAGCAGTTTATCTCCTGGGTCATGTAGTACTTTCCTATATCCTGATACAAAGTCTTTCTTTCTAACTTGTCTTGTGATGCCCAGCGTGTCTCTTTCCATGGCTCTTTGGGCCACTCATAGCTTTTGTATCAATTGTGAGGTTAGGGCCCATGTTTCACTGGCATATGCTAGAGCAGGTAGCACACACGGATCAAAAACTTTTCTCTTCAGGCATTGGGGGAAGTTGTTTGAATGGTGTGGTGGCCTTGAGGTGGAGCTCTCACCTCGCAATCAGGAGGCTATGAGTTCGATCCTAGGTAGAGGCGGATATTTCTCTCTCTGGGCACGATGAGAATATATCTGCTGAATATAACTCTGCATTGGCGACAGGAAAGGCATCCGGCCAGTAAACACTCAGCTCCATTCAGTTGCCCAGACTCCACCTCACAAGGGATTTTGGGATTGTTGAAAGATGATGATTGGGGGAGGTTGTTCTTGAAAATTATACTTAGCTTCCGAATGCCTCCCAGCATTCTTTCTACTATTTCAATTTCTAGAAGTAATCTCCAGAAAAGGTGATGAATAAGAAGACTGTACACCAATTTCAGTAATATTGGATATCTGTTAAAGTCCAAGAAACTCTGAGCTGCAAATAATGAATAACAATAACAGAGTAAGAAGGGACCTTGGAAGTCTTCTAATCGAACCCTCTGCTTGAGGAGGAGACCCTATACCATTGCAGACAAACGGTTGCCCAGTCCCTTCTTAAAAACTTCCAGTGATGGAGACCCACAGCTTCTGGAGGAAAGTCATTCCACTGGTTAGTTGTCCTCACTATTAGGAAGTTTCTCCTTAGTCCCAGGTTGCTTCTCTCCTTGATTAGTTTCCATCTGTTGCTTCTTGCCCTGCCTTCAAGGTCTTTGGAGAAGAGGTGGACCCCCTTTTGGAACTCTTATTCTAAAATATGGTACATGAATCTTTGAGGGATAGGGGCATGTGAAATGTGAAATACAAACAAACAAACAAATAAATACATGTTTAAGGTAAAATAGGAAAAGTTTAGCAGATTACGTTAAAAATGCTTATTCACAAGTATGCTATGAAAGTTGCTACTTGTGGGGGAATGTATATTTATTTTCTACTTTAATGAAATGGCAACACGAAGGCCACATTGGAAAAGTCAATATTGGAAAAAAATCCTTAAAACTGAATGTAAATGATTGAGGAAAAGAAAGGAATTAGATGTATTGGCCATTAATAGGTCCAGAGTTTCTAAACATATTATGAATTTTAATTCTAAAATTTTAGCATAAAAAATTAAGAAAACACAGTGGAGAATTACTGAGTGGTTAAATAATTATGATTGATTCTCATCTTTTTACTTGCTCAATGATGGCAAACCGTTCCTTAAAAAACTGCTGATCTCGTGCAAGACGCTTAGCAAAAATGAGAGTTTTTCAACACAACAGCAATTTATCGCAGTAATTGTGGTGATTTTGTGGATTTAATCCTTTGCTATTGTATATATATATATGTAAATATGAAAACATTAATTGTTTTGATGTTAGGCTTTTGCCCTGTTGATAAACCCCAGCCTTTCGTTCCACTCTGTGTCCTATTTCAGGATTGTAAGCAAGCAATCTTCCATTCTTTGAAGGTGTGTTTCAGACTGAGTAAAAGCAACACCTTGTTTTATCCTGAGAGCTGAGCCAATTGGCATTGGAAGCTTTCGTGACACGTGTGCGAGTCTGTATTTAAGCCTCATGTGCTGATCTGAAAGATGATGTCGAACCTCTTTGGCTCAATTGACCAGGAGACCCCCCAATTGTAGCTTCTGTGACATTTATCTCATTAATTGCATATCAACCAGTAAATAGGGAAGACATGAATTCCCCATCACTCATGAGGGCTGAAGAAATAAAGGCAGCCTCATTTGCCAAGGAGCAGCTGTTAGTAACATGTGAGTGACAAAACCAATTACTGCCTTCAAGTGAGCAGACATTCGCTGTACGGTTCTTCTTGTCAAAATTGCTACATTTAGCCTCTATTTTGAGTTCTGGAAACATAGGATTGGGAGAGTCCTCGAAGGTCTTCTAGTCCAACCCTCTGACCAGAGGAGGAATCCACACTTCACCCCAGAGAAAAGGCATTCCCCCTTCAAGGGAGGGTGGTTTTCCTTCCTTGAAAACCTCCATTGATGGAGCATCCACGGCACCAGGCTGTTCCAAAGTTTGATGGCACTCAGAATGAGGAATTCTTAGAACAGAGAACAATAGAGTTGGAGGGGGCCTTCTAGTCTTCTAGTCCAACCCCCTGCTTGAGCAGGAGACCCTATATCATTTCAGACAAATGGTTGTCTGAATTCAAGAGACATCAAGAGACATGACCCTCTATCCCTCATGTCCGTCCACGAAGACTCAAAAAGGCACCAATTCGATCTAACTGGGACCACAGTTATAACCAGGCGAAGTCAAGGAGAGAAAGGGAATTCCTGGAAGCCTGGTTTTCCACCCATAAATCAATAAACAGCCACATTGACATCGACCCAATCTGCCAACCCCTTAGAACGAAGTAACAACTTCAACCACGATCCCATGAGCCTAGGTGGCGCAGTGGTTAGAGTGTTGAACTGCAGGCCACTTCTGCTGATTCAATCTAGCGGTTCAAA
>JANHFL010004239.1:0-33696 GCA_032468155.1 Oxyrhabdium leporinum
GAAAAGAATGTTGTTTTGACTACTAACCCCTCTAAGTGTATGAGAAATAACCCCCTCCCTAATTCCCATATACCAATTTGTGGCAGCCTGCAGAGGCCTCGCAATTATGGTTTCCAGAGCTGACAAAGTCAAAAGAGTGAACATACATAATACTCGTTCTTCCTATTTTCCCCACAACGTAAACCCTGTGAGATGGTGGTGGGCTGAGAGAAAGTGACTAGTAGCCCAAGGTCATCCAAACAGCTTTCAGGCCTGAGGCAGAACTAGAACTCACAGTCTCCTGGTTTCTTGGCACAGTCTCCTTGGTTTCTTGGTTGTAGTCTCTAGGTGGGAATATTCCTTAAAGCAAGGGTGTCAAACTCGCAACGTTGTCGTCACGTGATGTATTGTGACTTTTTTTCCCCTTTTGCTAAACCGGGGGTGGACGTGGCCAGTGCATTTGACACCCCTACCTTAAAGTCACTGTCTGTGGAGAGGGGTTAGGATCTGACTTCCAGGTCTGGGTAAAGTTCAGATGTGACAGAAACCTTCTTATACTTCTGCTCATATCATTACATAAAAGAAAGTGGAAGGTAATATAGATAGTCCTTGACTGACAACCATTTGCTTAGCAACAATTAGAAATGACAACCAGCACTGAAAAAAAGGTGACTTACAACTAGTTCTCTCACTTATGACTGTCGCAGCATCTCCATGGCCATGTGATAAAAATTGGGGCACTTGGCAACTGGTCTACGTTCATGGTGGTTACAGCATCCTGGAGTCATGTTATTGCCATTTGCAACCTTTCCACCTAGGTTCTGAAAGCTAAATTTGCTTAACCACCACATAATTCACTTAACAATTGCATTGATTCACTTAACAACCATGGCAAAAAGACTGTAAAACCAGGGGCAACTCACTTCACAACCTCCTTAGAAATGTTAAATTCTGGCCTCAATTGTGTGGTCATAAATCAAGGATTATCTGTATATGAATCATAGAATCATAGGGCTGGAAGAGATCTCGATGGATTTCTAGTTCAACCCCTTGCTCAGATTAGGAGTTGTATACCATCCCAATTAAATGCTTGTCCAGTCTATTTTTGAAAAACCTCCAGAAATGGAGTGCCTACAACCCCAGGAGGCAAGCTATTCCATTAATTGCTTTTATTGTCAGAAAATTTCTTCTTCCTTCTAGGTTGTATCTCTTTTTGACAAACTTCCACCCATTACTTCTTGTCCTGCCTTCTGGTGTCCTACAGAACAAGTCAATCCCCTTTTCTTTGTGACAGCCCCTCAAGTACCAGAAGACAGTTATCAGATTCCCCCTAATCCTTCCCTTTGATAGGCTAGACATATCTAGTTCTCTCAACTATTTGTCATATAATATAGACTCCAGACCCTTCGTCATTTTTGTTGCTCTTCTCTGCATACTTTCCAGGGTCTCAACATCTTTTTGTATTGTGGTGATCAGAACTGGATGTAGTATTCCACGCACAATGTAAGGCAGTAGTATCATTTCTCTCTGTCCTGATGTTATCCCTCTGTTGATGCACCCTAGAACTGCATTGGCTTCTTTGGCAGCTGCAACACATTTCTGGCTCATATTTAAGTGGTGGTTCACTTGGAGGTCTAGATATCTCTCAATGTTACCACTGTTGAGCCAGATACTACCTATTCCATACCTATGCATTTGGTTTTTCTTGCCTAAGTATAAGACCTTATTTTTCTCACCATTGAACTGTATCTTGTTGGATAAGCCCAATGCTCAAGTCTGTCAAATCTTCTACAGTATTAGTGATTCCCCATAACTTGGTGTCATCTGCAAATTTGATGAGTTCCCCTTTTATCCCCTCATCTAGATCATTTATGAAGAAGTTGAAGAGTAGTGGGCCCAAGACTGAACCTTGTGGTACCCCACTAAATGCTTTCCTCCATATAGAGATAGTTTAGTTGAGGACTACCCCATTGAATGCAGTTGGTCAGTCAAATCCAAATCCTTCTAGTAATGATATTGTTCATCCTATACTGTTCTATCTTATAACAAGGTAGGTTGTGGTCTGCTTTGTCAAATGCCTTGCTGAAGTCAAAGTATATTATGTCCATAGCATTTCACTGTTCCATTAATTTAGTTTCTTTATTTAAAAAAAGGTAATAAGGTTTGTCTGGCATGATCTATTTTTAACAAACGCATGCTGGCCTAGAGTAATCACCTTGTTTCTAGGTGAAATACTTCACTTGATTATCTTTACTGGGACTTTCCCAGGTATTGATGTCAAGCTAATTGGCCTATAATTTCCTGGATTCAATTTCCCCTTTTTGCAGACTGGAACCACATCGACTCTTCTCTAGTCCTCTGGTAGTTCCCCTGGGCTATGTGAGCCTTGAAAGATTACATTTCATCCTTCAAAACCCTGGGATATAAACCATCTGGCCCAGGTGATTTCAACTCATCTTGGGCAGATGGGTATTTTCTTACTTATACTTTGCCTATTTTGACTTGTATACCTGTCCTATCTCTGTCGGTGTTGCTTTTTATAGGTTGGGCCATTTTTTTTTCCTTTTGCATAAAAACAGATGCAAAAACAGAATTAAATAGTTCTGCTTTTTCCCCACTGCCTGTCAGGTTATGGCTGAAGAAAAGGCTCATCATCAATATGAATGCCATCCTTGCCTATGTCATTGGAGGTACCACCAATGCTCTGTCACTTAAAATATGCATTAGGCCTTGTCAAACCAATTAATATTGATTTTAATACCATAAACAAGAGCAATTTGCAATTAGAAATCACTTTAATCAATTTAGTCTATCAGTATCACTTAACTTACTATCCAAAAGTGTTTCTCTTTTGTAATCCTACCGGTATTTTCCAGACTACCTTTCTAGAATATACCAACCCCCACAATCAAACCTTGAGGCTGCATTCGTACTAGGCAGTTAAGCAGGCAATGTGAGAGCTCACGAACCCTTATGAAAGTGTAGTGCCAAGCTTGTCATGAGTCACTGACTCCATTATGTGAGACAAATGATCCCACACCCATCTGTTAAAGGAAAGGGGAAAGGGTTCACTTGACAATGAATATGGGTAAATTCTTCCCTCTGCTAGCTAAGAAGAGATTTATTGGCATGAGCCCAAGAGGTGTTTAACTGAAATACCTGCTTAAATTTCTAATAATATCATTGAAATATTAATTTTAGACCATTAGTGATGGACACAGTACCGACTGTGGACTGGATTGAGCACATGATTTTCAAACATAAGAGACATGGATGAAAAGGAGCTGTTCAAAGTTAACTCAGAGCCCATCCTACACAACAAAAAAGGGAACTCCAAATGCTTGCTTACCAACTGACATTTTTGTGTAATTGTCATGGTTTCTCAAAGGGCAGTTGCAGAGGATTACAATCGAAATTAGTAAGGATTTTTTTAAAGATGTTTCATGCTGCTCCTCCCAAGCTCAAGTTGATTTTATCCCCCTCTCTATGAGACTCTATATATGAGTGTGCTCGCTTACTGCCTATTTTATAAATGGAGAATTTGTTTTGCTTGTATGCTGGATATTAGTATTTTTGTGGAGGATTAAAGGTAAAGAACCTAACCATGGTAAATTTATGGTCTGGGTCAATTATCTTTGGTTGGCTAAACCATTTATGTAGGATTTCTTGAATTAATTGTTAGGAGAAAAAAGCAGAAAAATGTATGACTTAACTAGCTATCTTTGGTAAGGGTCTCATGATGAAAAGGAGGCACAAATTATAAAAAGGGGTTGGGTGTTTCCTTTTGGAATCTCCATATGGGAGTTGTCCTGGATTCATTTTTGGATGCTACAGACACAGGCAGGACCATGAGTAGGAATGTTTCATCTTCATAGGGATTTCTTTATGACTCAAGGATTACAAAAACAGAACTTCAGTTTTACTAATATAAAGTCCCAAATCTAAATATTTCCTGTTCCTATGCCCATTTTACCTATTTCTTAATCCCCAGGTTTATACCTACCCTAGGTTTAAACTAAACCTAGTTCCTAGGTTTAGTCATGATATTTCTATTCATTCCTAGGTTTCCTAATATTGTTATTTTTATCTATTTACAGAGTGCTCCAGAATTTTTCTTTAGTTTCATGTACTTTAATGCTTCTTTCCTTTTCTGGCTACCTATAAATCAAACTATTACACAATCACCATTAAACTTGGCAACTGGTTCTTTATGTGCTGCTGCTTTTACTCTAGTTATTGTCTTAAATTTCACCTTCAGCCCCTGTTTCCAACATTTAACCAGTGTTAAATATTGGAAACAGTTTCCAACATTTCCTGTTTCCAATAATTAACCAGTGGAATGGCTTGCCTTCAGGAGTTGTGGGTGCTCTATCACTGGAGGCTTTTAAGAAGAAACTGGACAACCACTTGTATGTAATGGTATAGGATTTCCTGCTTCAACATCGGTTGGACTAGGAGACCTCCAAGGTCCCTTTCAACTCTATTATTTTGTTATTCTGTTCTGTTATTTTATTGTATAGCTGTCTATCTTTATTCTGCTTCACTCTTTGCAGATTTCTGTCTTGGTTGTATGTGAAACGTGAAAAGTATAAGTGAAAAGCTTCTACACTTTATCAGAATTTGCTTGTTGTGGTTTTTGCTGTATGGCTGCTTTTTCTCAGAACAGCTTCTGTTTGTCTTCCCAGTTCCATGTCACCTTTTCTCCTGGAATTGGGTTCTCCTTCCTTCCAATAAAACCATAATCTTCAAACATTCATGCGCATTCCAGTAACATTTATTACTCATCTTTATTTCTGTAGAAGTCCTTTTATTAGTTAACTGGCTGATGGGGAGGCAGAGAAAGTAAAAAGTACAGAGATTCCTGTTGCTCTAGAACTACCTGCATCGACTTGAGAAAGGGGAATCTTCTCAGTGTTGGCTTTTCATAATAGCAATAGCATTAAACTTATATACCACTTTACAGTCCTCTCTAAGCGGTTTACAGAGTCAGCATATTGCCCGCAACAATCTGGGTCCTCATTTTACCGACCTCGGAAGGTTGGAAGGCTGAGTCAACATTGAGCCTGGTGAGATTTGAACTGCCAAATTGCAGGCAGCCGGCAGTCAGCAGAAGTAGCCTGCAGTACTGCATTCCAACCACTGTGCCACCACAACCACCACCATAAGCAAGCAAACAAATGGAGGAGGAAAGGGTTTTCCAGCCTTTTATACCAATTCTCTTCTACAGATGTAACAGGAAGAATCTCCTTTTCTCTGCTAGCTTCCTTCCATGTTCAAAAAGAAGTTACATTTCTTCTTTTATAAATGTAGTCATTTATCCTTTAGAAAATTGATGTCAGGTACAAGCTCACTGATTTTAATCAAGCATATTTAGATTTGTGTTACTGCTTTTTATCCAGAAAAGGAGCAGTATTGAGTCTTCTGCAGCCTTTGAATAGAAGACTCTCTTACTTATAGCTAGTCCTTGACTTACGACCTTAATGGAGCATGTCCATTAGAGTCAAAAGTTTTAAATTTTAAATGAACAGTCACAAGTAATGACCAGCCATCCCTGCTCTCCCGGTACATTTGTTAAATGAATGCACAAGTCATTAAGTGAAGCTGAGGACTCGGGGAGATCCTGGGAGGCCTAGTGCAGGCACGAGCCCGCCTGCTTCATATCTTTTAAGGCCTCTCCCACCCCGAGATACCCTGCTCCACTTCCTGCCCTTTGGGTGCCTCACATGCCAGCCACACAAATGACAGTCTTGCTAGTGAGAAACAATGGGGAAGGAAAATGCTGGGAGTGCCTGCCTTTCCTAATTCTGTCCCTGCCTTTCTGGGGCAAAAAAAAAGGAGCAATTCACCTGAAAGCAGGACAAGAAGCAATGGATGGAAACTAATCAAGGAGAGAAGCAACCTAGTACTAAGAAGAAATTTCCTGACAGTTAGAATAATTAATCAGTGGAGCAACTTGCCTCCAGAAGTTGTGAATGCACCAACAGAAGAAGAGATTGGACAGTCATTTGTCTGAAATGGTATAGAGCTTCCTGCCTGAGCAGGGGTTGCACTAGAAGATCTCCAAGGTCCCTTCCAACTCTGTTATTCTGTTATTCCCTAGCCATTCAGATCTGCGCTGATCAGCTGACCATCAGGAGGCTACAAAGCTCTCCTGCATTGGGAAGCCTGCATAAAAGGCAGCAACTTCAGCCACTCCCAAAATCTATCCCTTGCTTAATCCCCTCTCTCCCTTCCCAACAAAGCCACATTTCTTCAATAAATAAAAACAAAAAAAAAAACTGGGAGGGATGGACTTGTTGATCTTTTCCCCTCCCTCCCCAATTAGGTGCTAAAACTAAACTCTCCACCTCTGGCCTCCACAGTCTATCCTTTTAAAAAAACTTATCTTGATTCCAGGCTAAAGAGGAACAAAGCCAGCAAGGGAAAAAAAGGGGGAACAAATCTTTTTGCAGCTTTTTCCTTTGAACTGGAGGGGGGGAAATCACCTCCAAAAGTTAGCTGACTAGGGACTTGTGCAACAAAATGGAGGATGCTGTGTCTTTTCAGCTGTTCATCTAACGGCCTGTAGAGCCCAGCTAGGACTTAAAGGCTAGACCAGGGGTCCCAAAAATTGGCAACTTTAAGACTTGTGGACTTCAACTCCCAGAATTCCTTCATGTCTGGCTGAGGAATTCTGAGATTTGAAGTGCGCAAGTCTTAAAGTTGCCAAATTTGAGAATCCTGGGCTAGATTGTAGACTGCCTCTACACTCTTGGCAGTCAGCTGATCTGCATAAAAAGCTCTGGAAGCAGCTGCCATTTCTGCAATGGAATTGTTGGGGCTCTAAAAATGGCAGTTGCTTCCAAGAGGCATGGGGAACACAGCTCAAGTGCTGTGGGTCCCATCAGGGCGGGATAGGAAAGAAGGGGGGGGCACTGACGCATCCCTACAGTCTGTCATAGGGATGCATGACCATGGGGTACTGCAACTGTTGTAACTTTGAAACAGGGTCATATGTAATTTTGTAAGTGTCAGTCTGAACCATTGTTAAGTGACCTATTGTTTCTCAAGGCTACCTGTAGTGGAAGGATGAATCTAAATCCATCATTTGTATTTAGATAGAGTAGACAAGGAACATATTTTCACTATTAAATCATAGTTTTAGTTTGGGGCTATAAGTGTCCAGTTTTATTACCGCATTCTTTAATATCTGTTCACCATTTTTTCTTGTTAATGCTTGCTGCTGCTGAGAACATGCATTGAGTCACAACTTTTATGCCTTCCTCAACTCCTTTCTCCTATCATTGCCTCAACCCAAGAATTATTACCACAGATGAATCATCATCCTCTGATCTCTCTGTCAACCCTCAAACAGAGATTTCACACAAAGGGAAACACCCACCCACAATCTGGCTTAGATCCATTCAATCATCCCTTCAAATGTTCAATCAAAACATAGAAGATTGCACTACTCAAAGATTATGTCAGCTGATGGCATTGGATTGCCTTCCTGATGGTTTATCTTTCTCCCTTACACCTTTATAAGATCCATTCTTTATAGATATTCTTATATCTTTATACATTCTTATATCTTTATAGATCTATTCCATCACAAGAAAAACACCTCCATGTTCATTGACAGGATCTACAAGCAGATACAAGGCACACCCATGGAATCACTCTCATCAGGTCTAATAGCAGAAGCAGTAGTGCAAAACCTCGAATGCACAGTCCTGCCAATCATTTGGCCAATCATTTGGGTCCGTTATATGGATGGCACTTTTGTCATCCTCAAGCAATCCAAACTGGAAGAAACACACCATCTACTCAAGAATGTGTTCACTGGCATCAGCTTTACACACAAGGAAGAAAAAGACAATGTCTCCCCTTCCTCGGTGTGGATATAAGAACGCAGAAAAATGGTGAACTGACAACTTGTGTATACTGGAAATCCACGTACATCAAACAAATCCTAAACTTCACAAGCAACCACAGCACACCAAAGACCCTCTTTTAAGAGAGCCAAAGCACATTGGAGCCCCAAATCCCTAAGAGAAACAGAGGAGATGCACCTTTTCAATGTTTTCCTCTGCAACGGTTATCTCAAGAACTTTGTATTGCAATGCATAGCACCCAAACCCCGAAAAACCACTTAGCAAGATGCAACACAGAAAGAAGTCCTACCGTACATCAAAGGAACATCAGAAGTAGCCACAAAACTACTGCAGCCCCTAGGAATAACAATAGCATGCAAACCCACTTTTACACTCAGATAAGAACTAACAAAGATCAAAGACAGAACATGGAAGGAAGACAGCACAAATGTAATATATAAAATCAACTGTAACCAATTCTGCTTCGGACAAACAGGATGACAATTAAAAAACAGAATTCACAAACACCAGCTGGCTGTCAAGCAACATGACCAGAAGTCTCTGATCTCCAACCACAATGATAGCAAATAACATCTTTTCAACTGGGGCGAAGCCAAAGTCATTGGCCACGCCAAAGCCCATCACACACACATGAATTCACTGAAGCCTGGCATTCTACTTACAAATCCATCAACAAACACATCAACTTTGAACCAGTGTATGAACCAAAAAGAAAACGGGCCACCAGGATCACCAGTCAGTGACAGAACCAACCACCTTCTCCCCAGTTGAATTTTGTGCCTCCCAAAAAACCATTTACATGACCAACTGACCACAACACCACACAGGACCTATATAAGCAGAGAAGAAACCGAACGAGATCCTTCACCCAAAACCCTGTTGAGACATTACCTAGTTTGGTAATGAAATGTTCAGGATCCAAGCAACAAGCTCGGAGAACAGACCGCTGCCAAAACCAGTACCTTCATCCAGAAGATCTGGTTAGGATACCCTTCCAATATAGGGCAACAGATTCAAAGTTTATCAAATGGTAGATTATTTTAAAAACTTTTGCTAACTTAAGTACTTCTTTCTGAAAGACCATAAAAGTACCGTCCCACCCCCAAATCCTTAAAATAACAACAAAACACATTTATGAGAAAATATTATTCCTATATGGGTAAAACCTGAAAAAATGTGAAATTCCCAAAAGAATGCACAAACTGCCTTGCAAATTTGGCCTTTTCTCTCGACTTGCACTGACATGCCATATATCTACATTGGTAAAGCAAATCCACTTTTCTCCCCCTGCCCATACTATAGGCAGATTTAGGAGAGGAGTATGTTTATCCATTAATTCATTGTCATGCATTCATATTAAAAATGAAGGCATGCTGTCAGGAATAGTGGGGATGCTGTATAAAGTGGAATGAGAGGTTGTAGGAAGAAGGTAGGGAGAAGAGAATTGCAGTTTGTGTAAGAAGCAGGGCAGATTGGCCTGTCTTTTCAGAAATACAGAAGAAAGAAAGCCAGAATCTAACTGCTTTGAATTGCCTATAAATAGCAATTGAAACCAGTGCTATTTGCCAGATTTGTGTATTATAACTGCAGCATCATCCCTAATCTTATTAATCTGCATGCAGAGAAATTCGTTCTTTGCTTTTTTCTCTCTCTCTAGTCCTGTGGATGCTAAGAAGACATCATATTAAAAGTGTTAATGGAAAGTCTTTCAGCAAGATCAACTGAGTGAGAGCTTTATATAATATAAAGCTTTCTGTCTGAGAGCAGCCTCAGAGCTAGAGGAAACATACTACTTTTGAGATTGTGGGATTGGTTTTTTTCTTGCTCCTTCAAACCTGACAGACCATCTGAGACACAATATGCACTCTATCCATTCTCTAGTCATTCTATTGTCTTTGCCATTTGGAATATTGCTTTCCTGCCCCTGGTCTCTAAATTCACAGGTGAAGAGGAGGAAGAGGATGGGACAGCTAGGTTATAAACTTTGCTACCATTTGATGATTGTGTGGACTTGGCTCAGAGAGCTGAGCCAAGCTCCAGTGGGATGGAATTGTATTTAGCGTAACTGCTGTAAGCCACCCAGAGTCACCTGTCTGCTAGATCAGGAGTCTCCAAACTTGGCAACTTTAAGGCTTGTGGACCATCTCCCAGAATTTCCTATCAATGACAAAAGATTTTGGAGCTTAATTTAAATTATTTTTTTAGTCCAACCTTCTCTAATATGCAAATATTTTGCTATATCAACTCCCATAATTCTATCCTATAAGAAAACCATAATGGCATCAAAAATGCTGTACATTCTTGGAAGTTTGATCATTTGCATACAATCAAACCATCTTTTATTTTACCTCAAATAAGCAATGATTATATTTTACACCATTCTCCTGTTTACAAAATTCACTTCTCAAGATTTGTTTGTCAGCTCTGCTTATGATATATTAACATTCTATCAATTTACCCTTTTCTTAATCTCCTAAATTCTTAACATCTGTCTGTGTTGATGGTGCTTGATGCAGAGGTGGGCTACACTTGCTTTGGCGAGCGGTTCGCTGGTCGTGCATGCCATTTTGGGGCTGCAACGAAGCTACAGGGAGGCAGCTGATGGATTAAAGCAGCTCTGGTGAGTACAGCGGGGGCGGCGCAGAACTCACCTGGGCAGCGTGGGTGGGGAAAGGTGAGTTATTTAGGGATATCTTAGCACAAGGGCAGGTGGGCAGGCCCAGCCAGAGATCAGAGCTAGAGGTTCGCCCGAACCTCTGAGACCATGCAGTAGCCCACCTCTGGCTTGATGACTGATTTATGTTCCCAACCAGTCATTTTATCAAAGTCAAGTGCCACTCTTGACAACACACTCACCAATTTCCAAATGTGACAGCCATTCTAAAAGATTGAGGAATTTCATGTTAAGGAATTAGATTAATATCGCAGATTGAAACCAACAGTATTGAGTTAGAAAGATATAGTGACAAACCCAGTGATTCTGTGGGGGAAAGCATTAAAATAATTTTAATAAACTAGCTATATTCTTATACTCTGCCTTGTAATTTAAAGTGCTGTATACATTTAACTGAGGGAAAATAGACCATTGTCTGTAGCATAGTAACAGCATAAATACCATGCAGTAGCATAAGCAAATAATACTAGGAACAGGGCCGGTGGGCTGATGCCGGTTTGGACCCATTCGCCTGAACCGGTTGTTCCAATTCTACACGGTTCGGAGAACAGACAAATTGAGCCACTGGTTGGCCCCGCCCCCACCCATTTTGGGGGCCATTTTTCAGGCAAAAAACAGTCTGAAAATGGCATGAAAACAGCCTGGAAAAAGGCCTGAAAAAGGCCTGAAAAAATGGCCAAAAACCAGGCCGTTTTTGGGGGGCATTTTGAGACTGTTTTTCAGGTCATTTTTTGGTCCAAAAACAGCCACAAAATGGCCTGAAAATGGCCCCCAAAAACAGCTTGAAAACAGCCCCAAAAGCAGTCTGGAAAATGGCCTGAAGATGCCCTCAGAAAGCTGGCTGCGAGAGGAAGAGAATCTGGGTGAGACAGACCAGATGTGTCCTGGGTCTCCTCATCCCAGAAGCAGCAACCTCACACTCGTCCCCTCTCTGCTTGCCCCCTTCTTCACATGGAATCACCCAACAATGGAGACAGAGAGGGAGAAGCGGGCGGCATTTCTGTGTGCTCCTGTTTCTGTGTGGCACTCTCCCCTCAATGCTAGTGGCCACCGCTGCCCCCTTCTCCCTCTCCGTCTCCGCTGCTGTCCCATACGGGTACCACCGACACAAATGACATAGCGTTGGCCATGCCCACTCAGTCACATGATTCCCCCCTAGCCACGCCTACCCAGCCACGCCCACCCAGTCAGTCATTAGGGCAGAGAACCGGTTGTTAAAAATTTGCAGCCCACCACTGACTAGGGAATAATAAATTCAGATCAACATTTTACTGGAATTTAATGCAACTATTTCTTTTATATTTATTTCATGCACTGAATCTGTGGGTAGGTGTTGAAAACATTCATTAAAACCTTAGGATATCCAAATCACCAAAACTCCTATAATGAAGCTCCTATAATGAAAAAAACTGTTGCAATTTTGTCCCTCAAGAAACCAAACTTCCCAAGTTTTAGAACTATCCAAGATTTAATTGCCTTGTATGACCTTGGACCAAGTGGGCCTATGGCAAAATGCCCTTGGGAAAGAGATTATCTCTCAATAATCTCTCTAGCAAGAATAAATTGGCATGGATTTATCTGGAAGAGCCAAGAATAGAGGTCAAAGAACCAAACCGCAACAACTGCAGATTTTAAAACAGGATCATAAGCCTACTGATCTCTTTTCCTTTGGGGTATTTAACAGATGCCCTTAGTGATCTGTATCTACAGCTTGTTGTCAGTTTTAAATCAAATGTCCTCTGCAAATACAACAGATTTCCCCATCCTAATTTCAGCAGTTATTTTTTTTCTTAACAATTAATCTTCCCCTTATTGTTTAATATATTATACCCACTATCGCTTTAGTCAAAAAATATTTTTTCCCACACTCTCAAATATTGATGTACAGTAATCTCTTTCTATTATTTCTATTCTATGGATACTATTTCATGAGCTCAACATTTTTAAGTACCCAGTTACTTAATCTTTATTATTTCTTTGTTTTATTCAGAGTGGTGATGTGGTTAATAGTACTTAAAAGGAAATAAACTTGCTTTTTTGGGGGGGGGGGTGGAGGAGTCTGAGTTATTTGTAGAGGGAATAGGAGATGGAGAGGAGAAAAAACATTACAATGGTCAGGTAAAAGAAAGCTAAGCCCAGAGTAAGAATGTAGTGTGAGAAGGTGCCTCAGACAAGCCTGTCCCTAGTTCTCATGAAGATGACAGAAGGGATGGAAATGCACATTCAGCCTTGCAAAATTCTTTTATGTTATTTTACAGCAAAGTAATATTGATCTATATGACATTTGCTTCCTAGACTGGTCTACTTTGGAAGGCAGACATTACGCCCTTCACTAAAAATGCAGAAAACTGCAGTTTCTTTCTTTTCTTTTACTCCATTTTCTTTCTCATGCACAGAGTGCCAATATTGAAATTTCTTTTTTTATGGCTGTAGGGTTTGCCACAGCTCAGAGCAGGACAGTTATTTTCTTCTTGTCAGTATTTTTGAGTGGTAAAAGCAAAGATAACATGAATCATCTTCAATTTCTTTGGAGGATATAGGGATGAAATTATGGCAGTGTAGAGTGCCTGTAGTTATTTTAATTGCTCTTTTATTGCCTTCATAATCTATTAAGTTTCTGTGTTTTAAACCTAGATATTGTCAGAGAGTTGCTAATTAAATAATAAGAATCAACAATTAATTGTCAGGCACAAGAAATCAGGAGTCCAAGTTAGATTGAAAATGAGTACAAGTTTATTCCATGCTTCCTCTATACAAGAATCTGAACTACTAATGGTCAAGGCAAATTGGCAGTAGATAAGAGTTAGTGGAATTCAGGAAGGACTGGATGTAGATCTCCTATGGGTAATGAAGGCACTCGAGACTGAAGACATGCTTGACCCCTGCCTTGGGCTCAGCCTGGTGATCTACAATAATCATGGTTACAAAATATACAAATTGGATACAATTGTAGTGATTGATTGACGATGTTCCATCAAGGTATGTCAATTATTAGTGTCCACAAAGAATTTCACCTGGATGAAACATTGTGGTACCCTAACGTAAATCTGTGATGAGATATAAAATCTTGGAAGTACCTCATGTGTTTCTGGTCAAGACACCTCAAAGGCAGGAAAAGGATGGAGAGAAAGACCATTAAATTGATCAGAGCAGTATTCTTATTAAATACGTATGGTCTTTTCACTTAGAAAGAAGTTATTAGAAAATTAAGCCCAATATAGGAAATGTTTCAGTTTAGTAACACGTAGTTATATTGTCCCAAGGGTGCTTTTTCAAGAGGCAACTGGACTTTCTGGGTTTTTTTTAAAGAGCTGAAAAAGCTTCTCATCCAAGAAGCTTCTTCAGCTCTTTAGAGAAAAACCAGAAAGTGTAATATTTTTCTCTGAAGAGCTGAAAAGCTTCTTGGATAAGAAGCTTCTTCAGCTCTTCAAAGAAAAACCAGAAAGTCCAGTTGCCTCTTGAAAAAGCACCTTTGAGACAATCATGACTTGGATAACTGAGAATCTCCTTAGACACATAGTTACATTATAAAATATGCTGGCACCAGTTGTAGAAATGGACAATAATTAGGATAGCTAAGGTAACCACAAAATTTGTGGAAAAGTGGGCCAGGAGTAACTAATAGCTTTTGTAGTTGTTAGTATAAGAATAGCAGGGAACATACCTGAAATACTAATGGTTAGAAGGTACTGAAGAAAGAAAAGTAGGAGCTAGCTATCAGTCTTGATGTCCTCTTTTGAAGTTCTAGCAGTCCTTCATTGACTTCTTCATGTGGCCAATGAAGGGATTTATGAATTCTAAGAAGGGATAGCTCCTCGTTATCACTTAAAATTATAAATTAATGGAAGGTATATCTTTTTTTTCTCGAAGTTTTAATGGGAGCTAACATTGGGGGTCTCTCCTCGTGACACTCCTGTAAAGTTAACTGTCAGAAAGAAAGTGACTCACTTAAACTCACTCGGTGAATTCCTTGGTCAAGTGGGAATTTGGACTCTAAAAACCCAGATTTAGCACTTCAGTCAGTAAACTATAATGAGTATCTTATATTGTTACAATGTCATGATGAATTATTTCTATGAATCCTGCCTACATCATCACAAACACTTTCTATTTATTTTATCGTAACTGCACATCGAACAGCCCCAAAGGATAAAAAGCACTAAGAATATTCTAGTTGTTCATCCTTTAAACAGTTGATGTCTTAATAAAATCAAGCACTTTTTTTTCCAGCTTACAAAGTTTCATTGCATACAAAAACATACAAATGTTGTGATTGCACCTCTAGGGTAACAATAGCCACAGTATTCTGAAGTGACAGTGAAAGTGCTTTAAAGGCTGATGCTTTTTTCAGGCATGCTCAGAGGCTAATTTTACGCAACTGCTTCATTGCCCTTTGAATTGGAATTGGCACACTCAGAAAGTGTTACTTCATAACTGGTTTTTAACAATATGTCCACTCACTTTCCAGAATATAAATAGCATTGGCCCTTTGCCTGATTTGATTGTGTTTTAGGCATGTTTATTCACAAATAAAGGCAATGATGTTCAATAGGAATTAGTTCCAGGTAACTGCACATGGCAGCACAGCTCAAAATTCTGGTGAATGGATATTTTGCAAATTAACAAAATGAGGGGCCTGGCTGAATACTTCCAGCCTCTGAATTTTTCAGCAGAAGTTGTGAGAATGGCAAGGGGACTTTTGTTTACAAAGGCAACCAGAGACTTTGTAGAGAACCTCCATGATTTAATATTATTTAGAAACCCAGATTATTTTTCTTTCACATGTCAAAGAAAAATCAAGCTCTTTGGGGTTGCAGACATATTTATTCTTTTTGTATGTTTTAAAACAAAGAATGATATATTGATGTAACTGCTAAAATATAACTATGTTTAATTGGGAAAAGCAAAACAAATCAAGACCTCTGCGTTGCACAGTTTATCCTCATTATAACAAACCGTTACAAGGTAGAGAGGAAATGGTGCCATCTCTTCCCCTTGCTTTATTTTTAGCTGTTATATCTAAAAAAAGACAATGAAGGAAATGTTTGGTTTGCTCATTTTTCCTAGCAATTGTCATTGCTAGCATTTTTTCCTAGCAATGCCATTGGTAGCCACCTATTGGTAAGCGTTAATAAAGGCCAGAATATGTTTATTATCCCCTATATGCAGTACCCATGCAGTCCTAAAACATTTGGCTACTATACTTTACAAAAAGCTAGCACAAAACAAATTAAATTAACTTCTTAAGCATTTATTTTAGCAACCCCCATGCAGGCATTTTACTGAGTACCCAAAATGTGCCCACATCACCGGGGGAGGGTTTGGTCATTAGAACATCGAATCTAGGTCCTACGTAGCCTTGGGGAAGACTGTCGTAACTTTGAAAGTTCACTAAGTGAGCAGTTGAGAAGTACCTGTACTCTACAATTAGCCACATTATTATTATTAAAGCAACAATAAATTATAGATTTATTGCATTTCAGTACATGAAGCCAGTCAACATTTTAGTTCATGCAGCTAACTGTAAATGGCTTTTCAGAAATACCCATATACTATACTGGACTTTCATAAAATCTGGCAAGTAACCACAAGTAAAAGATTGAAAATAAAATAACAAAATGCTTTTGTTATTGGGAAACTGAATGCAGAATTGCAGCCTAGGTTTCACATTACTATATTAGTATAATTAATTGCAGTGCTGGGTAATAACTTCAATCGATTTATAACAACTCCTAAAAAAATGAGAAATTAATAGCCAGTTAAGGAAAATAACAGCCAAGTGATGGTATTATTTTGGGCAGCTTTGCCTGATGCCAGCAAGGAACTTATTTAAAACCACAGGCAAGGAATGTGACTTTGTATAATGCAATCTCCAATCTAAACTTGGCATTCTTGATTATGCACAATAGATCTGCTAAAACAGGCAACATTAGGTCTGTGAAATATAATTGCACAGACTTCTGTTTAACCATTTGTAGTTCACAAAGGGATTACAGAAATATTCCTAAGGAAGCAGAGAAATGAAGAATATGCTGTAGTTTCTCTGTCCATACCTGATTGCTCTTTATTGGTGGGCAAAGTTTCCAAATTGAATAGCATAAGGCAACCACTACCAAATATCTTTATAGTCTCTATTCTGGACTCTCATGTCAGCAACATGCATCTACATTTCTCCTAGAATCCTAACTAGGACTTTTGCGGACTTCTGAGACAATTCATTAGATAATAGATTTAACAAATAATAATGCACTTTACATACATGCCATTAGCAACTTGTTCTATTTGCTTTATTTTCCCACATTGTCTAATCTAATGGGTTTCAAAAAATATTTTAGGTTGCTGATTCTTAGTTTTTAAAAAAAATAATTCTCAGAACTACAATTACAATGGAAAGCTCTAGTAACACAAGAATGGCTGAGTTCAAGTGATTTTTTTTTAATGTCTTTAATATCTCGGGATTTTGTGAGATATCAGGTTTTTGTGGAATTCTAAAACCAATTTAATAAACACTGGTATCATCATTATCTTGCATTTTAAGTTTCTACTTCTTGTGTTTCTTCTTTTTTATTTAGTTGTTTTATAGATTGAAATACTCTTGCTCTATGCACTCTAATCACAAATATATATATTTTAAGGAAGATGGTACCCTAATTATTTAATTAATATTTTTGAAGGGTACTTAACCAACATATTTCCCACCCCTGCTCTAAAAGATTGCTGTTCTGTACAAGAGTCATTTTTCTTATTGGCTATAGCACCTAAAGGAGCTACATGAGCATCAACAAACAATCTGATTTTGAAAATGTTAAATGAAACAGTCAAGTACCCAGAAATCATAACAAGTGATCAAATGATGTTGAATACCTTTCTCATAAAGAGTTTAATGTTACTTTCCTACCACTGAACCTTTTTTTAATTGGGATTCAAGAACATAAGAGAGATATTCAAGCCACTAGATTTTATTTTAAAAAAAGCATTGGTATTTTAGTACTCAATGTTAATTGGTTCTGGGAGGTGTGATGGGTACTAAACACTACGAGTGCCAAACAAACCAGCTGGCTTATCATGGGACACCTTGCTTTGTCCAGGAAAAACTTTCTGTCTGTCCTTTTTCTTATGTCACTGACCTTCCCAGCATGGCCAACTTCTTGTCTACTCTCTATGACTGTCCCCCTCTTCCTTTTCTAGCGTGTCAAATGCCAAATAAATTACAAGTACTGAGACAACATTTTCACATCAAAATGCATTGAGTACCAAATCTGATGAGTCTTGAAGCAGTCAAATACCAAGATAACACTGTATTGTAAATAAATAAAGCCTATATAATTTTTTCCTAACTTCCCTATTAATTTTATTGTACAGCAATAGTCCTCGACTTACAACTATAATTGAACCCAAAATTTCTTGCTAAGCAAGAAGGCTGTTAAGTGAGTATTGCCCCTTCTTACAACCTTTCTTGCCACAGTTGTTAAGTGAATCACTGCAGTTGTTACATTAGTAGCACAGTTCTTAAGTGAATCTGGTTTCCCCATTGACCTTTCTTGTCAGAAGGTCACAAAAAGTGATCACATGACCTTGGGACACTAAAACCATTATAAACACACACCACTCACCAAGCATCGATGATCACATGACCATGGGGAATGCTTCAATGTCATAAGTGCAAAAAATTGTCATAAGCCACTATTTTCAGTATAGTTGTATCTTCAAACAGTCACTAAATGAATGGTTGTTAAGTCAAGCATTACCAGCACCTTATAGAGAATAAGTACAATATTACATGAATATGGTACATTATATTTAGGGTTTGGGATCCCATTGATTAAAACACTGTCACCTGCTGGGACCCACAAATGGGTTTTCTCTAACATGACATCTGCTATAATATTCATACAATCCCCACATGACCCTATTTAAGCAAGACTTTAAAACCTGGCTTTATTCCTAGACACAACTAGTGTTTAGCGTCTATTTAGGCTCTAGGCTAATTTGTGTAAAATGTAAGCATTGCTACATAGATGAATTCAGAGCCCAGATAAATATTTAAGAAAGTCTGCATCAACTCAGTCTTTATAGGATAGTTTAGTATCTATGCACATTCACTGTTGTTCCAAGAGGATGCAGAAAAGGAACCAGGCTGCACTGCAGTTATTGGAATAATTTAATACAGCTGTAGACAAAAACATCACCCTGCAGATAATCTTATAAAGACTGTCCTCTTTACCACCACTCCTCACACTTTCAAAATAAACGAGTTATCTGTGCTATAGCTACTATAGGTGATAGCTATTATATGTTTTTGCTATAAGCTTCCCAAGAGAAAGGACCACAGTGCATTGTGTACAGATTCTTTGGATTTTCACCAATGAAGGCAAATATACGTATCCCAAAATGATGCTGCAGGATCCAGTCTGGGTTGGTCACCGGGACCAGAGGTTCTGTCTTTCGAGCTTTTGGATTTATGCTGGAGCCCATCTTCAGGGAACTTCTCCCTAGATTTTATTTAAACATACTATAATTCCCTAAAATGAGCAAAGAAGCATGCTTTTTAAAAGGTAGTCTTACTATATTACTAGCTGCATTGCAGTGATTTCTTTAAAACTTTGCCATGCATATATGGGATCAATAGATTCCCTGTTCTAAGCCCTGTTATCAAATTATCTTCATTTTCCAACACATGTGCCTTTTGTTTAACCAGGATGGCAACAGTATCACTTAGATCACTGGAGAAGAGATATAAAGCTGAGTATGAGGTGTCATCAGTATGAGGTGTCATCAGTATGCTGATGACACCTCAACCTCTAGTGGTGAATGATCTCACTCAGAGGCTTCACATAGACATTAAAAAGGATTGGAGAAAGTACCAAGTTCTGGTATTCTCCATCACAAAGGAGTGGCCATGGGCTGGACCTCTCACTCCCTATCAACACCGATTGGGACCAGCCTTGAAAAAAGGAGCTAAACCATTGCCCACTCCCAAACACCACAGCTGGCCCAAAAGATACCATGGCAAATGGTATCAAAGGCTGCTGAGAGATCAAGGAGAGCCAAGATGGTTGTACTACTCCCAACTGGCTCTTGCCAGAGATCATCAACAAGTGTAACCATTGCCCCTTCTATCCCATAACTGTGCCTGAATTTTGACTGAAAGTGTCCAGATAATCTGTTTCATCCAGGACTCTCTCAAGTTGCTAAGCAACTGCTTTCTATCATCTTCCCTAAGAAGGGAGATGGGAAGCTAGATGAAGGTTGTCCAGGCAGGTGGGATCAAGTGATATTTTTTTAAAGGAGGAGTGAACCGTGGCCTCATTTAATGGCCCTGGTATTGTCCCCTCCTGTTGTGAGAAGTTTATCACTGCTTGCACCTACCTGTTAGTCACTGTCCAGGTGGCTCTCACCAGCCAGATGGGTCAAGGATCTAATTGACAAGTGGTTGCACTGATAGCATTGAGGACCCTGTCCACTGCATCAGGTTCAGCAGGATCAAACTAGTTCCAGATAACTGGGCAAGAGCTATCTCCAGGCATCTCACAAGGACCTTCACCACTGGGAATGAATCTGAATAGCTTTGTTGAACAAATTATTCTGCACAGACTTGAAGAAGATCAACAAAGCTCTCATGTCCTAAAAAGGACTAGGAAAACCACAACAGGGCTGCAGTGCGACACTGCACTCAATAAGGATGGAGAAATAATGCTGTTTCCACCGCTTTTACAGCCATGAGGTAGGCCTTAATTACACCTCTAAGTCATGTCCAGGCAGAGTCATCCTTTGTTTTCCTCCAACGCTTTTCAGGACTCACAGCTCCTCCATGAACCATGAGCAGAGTTGGGAGCAATGGATCCAGAGAGACTGGATAGGTGAAATCCTACCCCGAACTCTGGCTGCCCTTTGATTCCAGCACATTACCAAGGTTTCGGCAGGGTCATGCAGCAAAACCTCAGGAATGTCCCCCAGTTCCCTCTGGAACCCAATCAGGTCCATGTGTCACCAGGGGTGAACTATTTGAATGGGCCTGGCCTTCCTGTATGTGGCAAAGGAGAATCTTGGGAACACCAGGATATGAATTGACTACAACAGGGTTAGGGTATATAATGTTATATTCCCACAAGATCCCATTGCCAATACTCTTGACAAGAAAATAATATCTGGTGTGTGATCATTGTCCTGAGTCAGGCCCAAAATGATCTGGGATACAGTAGGTCCATGGCTGCCATGAACTCCTGGGCCAGTTGGCTTCCCAGTTGAATTCAAAGTGCTCTTAATGATTTATAAAGCCTCTCCTTGATTACATCTACCCACCCCATCAGGAATGATAGAAGAGGCAAGCTAGGCCCCACCTATTAAGGAATGTCATCTGATGTGACAAAGGAGGAGAGCACCTTTCTGCCTCAGCACTCTTCCTTTGAAATATCACTCTGCAGATGATTTTGTCATTGTGCCTGGAGGCTCGTGGAGGTGTGGAATCTGCGAGTTTGTTACACTGTTAGTATTATATGGATTGCACTCTCACAGATTATGTTTTAACCTGGTTCTTAATGGTTTTTATTCAAGCTGTTTATTTGTAATTGTTTATTGTTCTTTGTGTGAGTTGTCCAGAGCCACATATGTGAGATGGGCGACTATTTAAATTGAAGTAGATGATAGATAGATGATAGATGATAGTTAGATAGATGGAGACAGACAGACACTTGTTGAAAAGAGAATATGGCTGTGTATGAGACAGTAGTTTTGTCATTTGTTTATACTGCAGTGAAATTAGGCATTATCAGCAGAAACATAAGAAGAATCTGAAATCAATATGATGACAAATTGCTATGATTTTCTATGAGAACTTAGAAATATACTGTAGAATAGATCATCATAAAGAAACTACATCAGTATTATTATGTCATTTCACAGGTAGGAGCTGATAATAGCAATTGGCTTAAATCTAACTACAATGTGACTTTGGTATGATTTTGAATCAGAAACCTCTTTAAGCCTGCATTTGTAGTCCAATCTCATAAAGTGTCCAAGAAAATTCAGTGGGGCTCATTTCAGATAGAACATATGACGTTCTTTCCATGAACTTCATTGACATATCTTCCAGGGCTATTCTGCAAGTATACCGGGATTTTTATAGAAGACTAGACAACCTGGTGACCCCTTGGATCATTATTTCAGAGATATTTCTTTACCAGATTCCTCAATGCTTTCAATAATGACAGAACTTCTAATGATCTGCCTTCACTGGAAAAGTGTGATTCATTCAGAGATGTATCTGTCTTGAAAATTGCCCATCTTGAACTGTATAGCATGGTCAAACATCAAAAGTTGACTACGTGAAATATTTTGTGGCATTTTATAGTATGTCATAAACTGTTTTATGATAAATTTTTATGCTAGAAATATTTTATAACATTTGCCAAATTTATTGAAATCATGATTCCTAGATTTTGGATGCATTTGTAAATTAGCCCTTTTGAAGTAGCTTAGTTAAAAAGTGGTTGCCCTATGATGTACCATTTCACTCAGTTAAAGACTATGGTAACAAGAGTTTTACTAGTAGTATATAGATAAGATGATGAAATAATCTCAAAAAAGGCAGGGACAATTGCACCTCACTAAATCTGTTCCCCTTACTAACCCAAAATAGAAACTGCAAAATAAATATTCTCCTAATTCTTTTAACAGTGTAATTTTTATAACCCTGTGCTCTTTTTTTATTTATTATACTTATGGCTGTATTTTAACATTTTAGACATTATGAATGGTAGGAATTTATCTAATCCTAAATTTAACATTGCCCATTAATCAAAACATTTTGCAGGGGAAGAGGCATTTTTAAGTAACATTTGAACATGTTAAATGTTCTCCTACTGAATAGCTTCTAAACTATTGAATCATCCATCTCTCAATAGTGACAAGCAATCTTGATCCTTTATTACTATTAGACGAGCTTATACTTCATATTTTTCTATCAATGTATGATTGATGTCAGATTTACAGAAAACCTAGTTTTGAACATTTACAGAAACAAAATTATATGTGGTGCTACCTATGAAATACAAAGGAACTTTTTGTTCTCATTCTTATAAATACAGATGATGTGTGAAATAATTTAAGAAAATGGAATAAAAGCTCAGAATGTGTAAAAGCAACAATCCAGATTATATTAATATGTGAATAAGCCATCGTAGTACAAGTAAATATGATTTATAAGCGTATATTTTCAAAATGGAATATGCTAAGAAGCATCCACTTACTTCTGACTCTTGAATACATTTTTCTGTATCTTCTTAATCTCGTTCTCCAGTTTAATTTATAGTTAAAGAATATCTTTTGCAAAGTTTTAAATAACACATTGTGTAATTTCTGTTGCTTTTCTTTTTACCACTGTGTAGACATATGTGTGATTGCCTAATTAAACAATACTGCTAAAGGATGAAAAATAGCAGCAATCCTCTTTAGATGAAAACTGCATAATGAAATCATGACTACATTGACATAGTAAATAGAAAGTAAAGAAAACAACGTATTAATAAAGTATCATGTTGGTACAGAAATGTCAAACTGGCTTTGGAAGATGCTTCTGTCAGGAGTTTTCTCTGCTCCCAGCTCCTAGAAAGATTGGTGAGATGCCAAGTGGAGATGGGAAGCAAAACTGGGAAAATAAGTTTGACTGGTGTAACAAGTCCCGAATATTTAACAACAGGTAGTCTTCAACTTAAAACAGTTCATTTGGTGACCATTCAAAGTTACAATGGCACTGAAAAAAAGTGACTTATAACCATTTTTCACCCTTTATGACCATTGAAGCATCCCCAATGGTCACGTGACTTACATTCAGATGCTTGACAACTGGTTCATGGTTGCAGTGTCCCAAAGTCATGTAATCACCTTTTGTGACCTTCTGAGAAGCAAAGTCAATGGGAAAGCCAGATTCACTTAACAACGGTGGTACTATTTTAACAAATGCAGTGATTCACTTAACAAATGTGGCAAGGAAAGTCATAAAATGGAACAAAACTCATTTAATAAATTTCTCACTTCGCAACATAAATTTGGGTTCAATTGTAGTCATAGGTTGAGGACTACCTGTATTCCAATAGATATCACTATATGCCTTCTTACTAGCACTGGTATCCTTTTTACAGCATTTTGGTTGTTCCTGGTAGGAATAGCCAGCATTACAGATCCAAAAAGCTCAAGATCCAAAAAGACAGACTTGAATTCATGTTGATAGACTTGAACACTGGTCCCTATCCAACAAAATGAAATTCAACATAGATAAAAGTAAGGTTTTTACACTGAAGCAAGAAAAACCAACTGCCTAGGTATAGACTAGGTGAAACTTGGCTAAATGCCAGTAACTGTAAGAGGGATCTTGGAGTCCTACTGGACAATCACTTAAATAGTAACCAACAGTATGTGGCAGCAGTTAAAAAAGCCAATGCAATCCTAGGCTGCATTAATAAAATCAAGATCACATGAAGTGATAGTACCGCTTTATAAGATCTTGGTAAGGCCACACTTGGAATACTGCATCCAGTTCTGATCACCAGAATATAAAAAAGAAATTGAGATTCTAGAAAGAATGCAGAGAAGAGCAACAAAAATAATTAGGGGGCTGGAAGCTAAAACACATGAAGAACAGTTGCAGGAATTGGGTATGTCTAGTCTAATGAAAAGAAGAACTAGAGGTGACATGATAGCACTGTTCCAATATTTGAGGGGCTCCTGCAAAGACAAGAGGGTCTTTGGATGAATATACAGAGAAAACACATGAACTAATTCAGGCAATGGGAACAAAACTTGGATATATAGCACATTTTTAAAATACAGGCAGAGGCTCAAATTAATTATCCTAGAGAGAAAGTGATAGAACATATTAATATGTAGCAACAAAATTATTTTGATAAATTCATATATGTGTTTTTCATGCCAAATACACAAACTAAAATCAAAGTTAAGGTAGTATGTAATAAAGCATATTAATTTGCCACAAATGCTATTTAAAAGCGAAATCGCTCAAAACAAAAGAATACTTCCAATATTCTCTGTACTATCCATTTCTAAGATATATGAATTGGAAAATAACTGTAATTAAAGACTGTGTATAATTCCCAGTAGAACAGTTTGTGCAATTATTCATTCTATTATTAAATGTATACAATTTTATGTTGATGAAATTAACAGGGTGAGCTGTTGAAAAATAGTGAGAATAATTTTATTATAACATCAAGTGTAAATACCGTACATTTAGGCTGAGCATTTTATAAAAGCATTAAAATTCATCAATAATAAAAGACAAAGTTCCATTATGTTAATATCTATGTATCTATCTATGTATCTCTTCATATATTTTTATTTCAAAATATAAAATGCAATGGAAGAGAAATTCCTCTAAAACTGGGCATTGTTTTTCTTCATTATACTGACCCAAGTTAACATCCAAGGTCCCTTCCAAATATCTTATTCTATCATTCTGTTTACATCTCTACTCTTCACATAGTGGGTATGTTATTAAAACCAGGCTTCTTCCATGCCAATACTATTTTGTGAAAACATAGATTTTTTTTTAATAATCATACATATATAATTTCATATCTCATTTGGCCAATTGATTGCCAAGGTGTGCAGGGTATTTCCTAGTTAAATTGCTCCTAAGCATTTCCCCATCTTAAATATTCATCCTAAACCTGTCCAATAAAACATTTGTAATCCATTCATTGAGTCTTTTTCTAAAATGTAATGGATGACTCTGTGACATCATCTTCCAGTTGGAATCATATTTTCTTATCGCTACTCCCCTCTTTCTTCCTTCCACAGCCAAAAATTCCATTAAAGAAGAAAAGATGGAATAATTGCACCAAGTCTTTTGACTGATCATGCTAGAAGGCCATCTGGTAGCACCTTATGGCTGCTTTTGCCGAGGAGGTGTTACATGTTTATTCCTGGTATACAATATTGAATACAAGTTTGTCTTCTACTCTTCAAGACTGTTACTAATCATCCAAGTGCCGCTGCTTGATAGACCTTTGACAGTAATCAAGGACTTCCATAAAATGATTGCACACACATTTACTAATTACATTTGCCAACATTCTCATCTGCATGTTGTTTTGTCAGACACCATAGCCTGTATGAAAGAGTCATGCAAGAGGAATAATTATATCCATCTTCCATTCATTAAAAAGCTGCTAAAGCTGATAGACTTTATGAATAGAGTCTGTGAATGTGTCTTTAATTTTGCATGTTCACCAGGCAACTTGCCCTCTTTTACAAATGGGCAGAGGGTCACAAAACCATCACTGAGGTGTTTATACACATGTGATTCTGTACACCAGTGTGGCGCAATACCAGCACTAAAACAGGATCCATTAGAGCACAACAGAAGGTGCATGGTATCCTTCATGTCAAAAAAAGTCTAAACAAAAATTATCTAGCTGAGTTAGGCTCTTCATTATGCCTAAGGGTAGAACTAGCTTTGCTTTGAAAGTACTGTCTGTAGTAAATAACCTTTTGGCTTGTTTTCCCTAAATACGTTTATGACCCAAACCATTTCTTGAAATGCCTTCTAAGATGGATACATTTCAAGAATTAGGACAAGATATCAATTACTATCTTATAAGTAGTTGGCAAGACTATTTTCCAGTGCAGGAAACTGTACGAGCCAGTAGCTATGCTTTAAAACCTTCGTAATTAATGCAGTTTTTAACAGAACTAGTGAAATTCTGGATTTTTTCCATGTCTTTAAGTTGTGCTAAGATCCAAATCTTGCTTGAAGGAAACACTAATATTATACAACCGTGGTGCACTGCACCAAACTGACTGAACACATTGTACTACTTAAAACACTGCTATGCCCCATTTAGAAGTAGCCTAATAATTAAAAGAACCAAAAAAGATAAGCAAAGCTAGAAATGATGCTATTGTATAGTTAGTTTTAAATGGTGCATTGTATTACTATAGTATCAAACAGATGATAGGTGAAGTACATTTCCCCAGTGCTGAAAACCCCTTAATAATTATTTATAATTCTTCAAATAGTTTATATTCAAGATAGACATTAACAGAAGTCAGTGCTCCTCCAAGTTTTTCAAACAGTCTTGATACTGACAATAAAAATGGTTATTTATATAACCAGGTAAAGCATCCAGTATAGCTACCATTAATTCCAACAATAGGAAAAACAAAGATATGTAGAAATATGAACTTGGTAATTAGCATTGCAATTAGACTGCTGCTTAACTGGAACAAGGGTAGCAGAAAGGGTAAGAAAAAATGAGGTAATTTTAAATTAACATATTGGAATTACTTTCTATTCTTCAGGTAAAAATACATATTCAATAGAAAGAAGTAAGGCTTTGTTCGGAATAATATTTGATTGAGTGTTGCTAATGGAAAGCTGTTAATGGAACAACCAAAGGGACAATAATAGAGTAACAGGGTTGGAAGATACCTCGGAGGCCCTCTAGTCCAACCCCCTGCTCAGGCAGAAAACCCTATACTACTTCAGACAAATGGTTGTCCAATCTCTTCTTTAAAACTTCCCATGTTGGAGTATCCAAAACTTTGGGAGGCAAGTTGTTCCACTGATTAATTGTTCTGTCATGAAATGTCTCCTTAGTTCTAGGTTGCTTCTCTCCTTGATTAGTTTCCACCTATTGCTTCTTGTCCTACCCTCAGGTGCTTTGGAGAATAAGTTGACTCCCTCTTCTTTGTGACAGCCCCTTAGATATTGGAACACTGCTGTCATGTCACCCCTAGCCCAATCCCAGCAACTGTTCTTTATACATTTTAGCCTCCAGTCCCCTAATCTTCTTTGTTGCTGTTCTCTGCACACTTTGTAGAGTCTCAATATCTTTTTTACATCATGGTTAACTGAGAAGAAACGTACCCATGGCTCTTTCCAGCAGCAAAAGAGGAAAATACCCCTTTTTTATATCTAAAATAGCATATTGATTCCTGGGTTGTAGGCCATTTGTTCACTATCAATTTGCATTATCATCATTGTATCACCCAGATTCCAAAATTATTATATTCAAAAAAAATCATCTTCGTAATTACTCTAAATGTAGCAGAATCCATAAAATAGATGAAAGTGGACAATGTGAATCATACAGCCCTACTAGAAGCCATATTTCTTCTTCAGCTAGCAAACATTTTTAAATGCCAGGGCTACAGCAGGTGCCTTACCAGATCAACTCTGCTTGGGGCAGTAGGATTATACAGGGTCAGATAACAGTGTGCAGGAAATAAAATGTGTGCCAAAAGTATTTCTGGTGTTATTTCTAGCTCTGTCTCTAAAGTCCTTCTTAGATTCTTATTTCTAAAGAGAGAGAAATAGCTTCCAGTATCCTTTTTTTTTTTTTTTGCAGAAGGATCATCTGTAGCAAGAGAACTAGAAAAAAACCCACAACACTACACCGTCTTAAAGATGTGTAATTTATTATGTTATGACATACTGTTGTTAGACAACCTTGTTTATTTGATGCACGAAGCTGGCAACCTTGATTAATACTTTCACCAAAGCAGAATCTCACCAATGAAAGCTAACATGTTATCTTCACTGAATCCTGCAACGTGTCCGTTTGTGTGATTCTCCCCAACTCTGCACTGCATTTTGCAGTCATGAGAGATACCGTACTGGGCATTTGGCCATGGCTGTATTGCAGAACAAGAGATATGGCCGAGCTGGCTACACGAACATTTATTCAGGTCCAAATTTAATAAGGTAACTTAAAACAGAAACTACAATAATGCTTCAGAGTTGAAGGCATACTTATAATTGAAGCCCTCTAGGAAAAGCTCCAGCATTGCTTTTATACAAAGTATTCAAATTTTAATAGAAATAGCTGAGGTGGTTTTAAAAAGCATGTTGCAAAAGAGAATCCATCTGGGAAGCAATAGGAGCAGGGATGACTGAGATGTTTAAAGTATTTCATGCAATTAGGCAGCAGTAGGATGCATATTTGGTGTGAATGGCTGCCTGAACAAGTGGCCCATTGTGGAGACCTTTCCATTTTGTGCACGTTACCATAGGCTAGCAATTACCTCACAGTAAAAACTTTCTGGGGAAGATTGTGGAGAAAACAGTTGCACAGCAGCTTCCAAGAACTCTGGAAAAAGTAGATTAGCTGGATCCCTTCCAGTCATAATTCAGGCCTGGATATAGGACAAAGACAACATTGATCATACACTTGGATGACCTCTGGCAGGAGCAAGATGGGGATGGTGCATCTACATTGCTCCTCTTTACCTCATACAATCTAAATTGAGGGGTTGGGGTCGGGCAGCATTATATTGTGCTCTGTTTCATCTCCTAGAATCAATTTCAGTCAGTATTGATAGGGAAGGGGAGGTCCAGTCCAAGGCCCTTCTTTGTAGTGTGGTGCAGACCTTGGTACCCTCACTTTAACAGCTATATCAAGTCACTGATTGAAGTCATCCAAGGGCTCAGGATAAGTCATCATCAGAATGCACATGACATCTAGTTATATCTCCACCACAGCACATTTGAGTCATGACATGGAGCTCCTGTCTCAATGTCTGGAGGATGTCTAGATGAGGAACAGCAGCCTTTAGCTCAGCCCTAGTAAGTAGCTAAAGAACGTTCTTCCTGCATCAACTCAGAAAGTTCAGAATGCCCCAGGAGATGTTGATACAGTTCTACAGAGGAATAATTGAATCTGTCATTTGTACCTCAATAACTGTCTGGTTTGGTTCAGCAACCAAACAGGATAGGTACAGACCTCAACGGATAATTAGGACTTCCATTGAGTACCATATACTACACAATCCAGAAAGAGGGCTGAGAAAATATCTTAAGATCCCTCAGATCCTGGTCATAAACTGTTTCAACTTCTCCCCTTAGGATGCCATTATAAAGCACTGCATGCCAAAACAACTAGAAACACACAATTTTTTCCCCTCATGCCATCACTCTGTTGAACACCTAATTATCATATGTCTAAGGATATTTACTCATGTTGTATGGCTGCATTGCTATTATCCTCCACATCTTTTTACTACCTTTTCCTATTGGTATCTTATGATTAAATTGTTTTGTTATTTGTATGTACACCGAGAGCTTATGCACCAGAGGCAAGCTTTTTGTGTGTCTAATCACACTTAGCCAATAAACTATTCTATTCTATTCTATTCTATTCTATTCTATTCTATTCTATTCTATTCTATTCTATTCTATTTCTATGCCATGCCATGCCATGCCATTATCCTATCCTATCCTATCCTATCCTATCTTATCCTATCCTATCCTATCCCATCCCATCCTATCCTATCCACTCCATTCTTCTGGGACCTTCTCTCTTTTGCTTTGGATTTGGGGGTATTCCTAGATTCATCGCTCCTGCTTGAAGAGTCAGTGCCAAACATGGCCAGGAGGGCCTTTGCACAGTTTTTCATTCTATGCAATTTCACCTGTTCCTAGACTGGGAGGCCCTTCTTAAAGTCATTCATGTCATCTCCTGGTTGGATTACTGCAATGTATGCTACATGGGGGTGCCCTTGAAGAGTATTTACAAGCTTCTGCTGGTACAAAATGCAGTGCGTGGGCAATTATGGATGCCTGTTATCCACACATGTGATACTTCTGCTCCACAAGCTGCACTCATTACCAGTATGCTTCTAGCTATGGTTCAAGGTACTGATGGTTATCTTTAAAGTCCTTTATGATCCTGGGCCATGTTACCTTCAGGACAATCTCTTCCCAGAAGTATCTACCCATCCCATTAGGTCTGGCAGGAGAGACCTGCTCCAGATCATGTCCATGAGGGAAGAGAGTCTTTTCTCTCATGGCGCCTGCTCTCTGGAACATCATTCCCCCAGAACCAGAGTCTTCCTAATCCTGATGGCTTTTTGCAAGGCCTTAAAGACCTAGTTTTGTCATTAAGCCTGAGGTCTTGATGGTGTGGGTGAGCCCATTTCTGAGCTGTGTTAACTGATGATTATTAACATCATGAATTGTTTTTCTCAATTGTGATTTAAGTTATTCATAAATCCATTGAGGATCTCTATATTGCACAGGTCAGAAAGCGGACTGAGAAAATATCTGCAGACCCCTCACATCCTGGACATAAACTGTTTCCTCCCCTCAAGATGCCACTATTGAGCACTGCATGCCAAAACAACTAGACACAATTTCCCCCCCTCATGCCATCACTCTGCTGAACACCTAATTACCACAGTACTGTATTATTTCTAAGGATATTTACCCATGTTAAATGGCTATATTATTAATATCCTTATCTTTTTTATTACCTTTTCCTATTGGTATCTTATGATTAAATTATTTTGTTGTTTGCATGTACACTGAGAACTTGTGTGACACCCCAGAAACCGTCTTCCTAATCCTGATAGCTTTTGCAAGACCTTAAAGATCTGGTTTTGTCATTGAGCCTGGGGTTTTGATGGTGTGGGTGAGCCCATTTCTGAGCTCTGTTAACTGATGATTATTAATGTCATTAGTTGTTTTTCTCAGTTGTGATTTATATTATTCATATTTCTGTTGTGCTGCTTTTAATCTGCTTTTAATTGTTAGCCTTCCCCTCCCCTGTGATATATGTGATATGGGCAGCCATATAAATTTAATAAATAAATAAATGAGAATAATGTTATATATAAGACTCAACTCTCTCACACTTTTTACCTGTAATTGGATTCTGGGAGTACTTAAGACTATTATAGGTAGTTCTCTGCTTACGACCACAAACAAACCTGAATTTCTCTTGTTAAGTGAGACATTTGTTAAGTGAATTTACCCCATTTTGCTACCTTTCTTGCCTTGTTATGTGAATCACTGCAGTTGGTAAGTTAGGAACACAGTTATTAAGTGAATCTGGCTTCCCCATTGACTTTGCTTGTCAGAAAGTCACAAAGGGCAATCACATGACCTTTGGGACACAGCAATGGTCATAAATATGAACCAGTTGCCAAGTATCTGAATTTTGATAACATAAACATGGGGATGTTGAAAAGGTTGTAACTGTGAAAAATTGTCATAAGTCACTTTTTTCATTGCCATTATAACTTTGAACGGTCACTAAATGAACTATTATAAGTGACTGTTGTACTCATATATTTAACACAGATTTGTAATAGGATGAACATTTTTTAAAACTGAAGACTAGCAAAGAATTGTGAATTAGTTTTATAGACCTATGATTTACAATTGGATCATGGGCACTCTTGGATTATGTGCATTATGCTGTGCAGTACTTTTGGACTGATTCCTAAAAGATGGTTTGGAGTATGTGTCTACAACTTTTTAAAGCAGCTGTATCTTTTCCCAAGATTCCACAGCAGCAAAATAACCTATTTTAAATCATACCTGATATATACCATTAGTATATCTGCTGGTTCCTCTTTCTATGAGGTAGGAGATTGATGATTTCTTGATTCCCGATAACTCTGAGCAGCTTACAGTTAGAAATTAAATTAGAAGCTAAAAATATTACAAAAGAGAGAGTTCATAAGTGGAATTAGCTAGAGCAGGGATGTCAGATTCAAGGCCCATGTGCTGAATCCAGCCTGCAGGGTGCTTAGATCTGGCCCACAGGGCCGACCTGGAAACAGCGAAGGACTGGCCCACGGTGCCTCTGTCAGTGAAAATGGAGCTCAGGAGGGCCATATGCAGAGGGTTGCAGGAGGTTGTTGCAGCCAAAAACAGAGCTCAGGTGCCCCTGACATGAGTAACGTTGAGCTGGCCATGCCCACCCTGGCCACGCCCACCTCACCACCACCACCCGAGGTCAAACACAAACCTGATGTGGCCCTCAATGAAATTGAGTTTGACACCCCTGAGCTAGAGAATAGTGCCCTGAAGATGGGCACCAGCATGAGTCCAAAAGTTCAGAAGACAAAACCTCTGTTCCTGGTGACCGACCCAGATTAGATTCTGCAACTATCTATTTTATTATGCTTTAAGAAATTTTGTTGGTATAATGCCAGTAATATTGATTTCTTTCTGATAAAATACAGCTTTGATACAACATGAAACCAGGGCAATTTAGAAATCTCTTTTCTGATAGCATGATGTTGCTGCTGAGGAAAAGCAGGACAATTATTGATCACAAAGGAGGTTGCCATGGGAGGGAGGGACGACTGACTAATGCCCATATTAAGAATTAAGTTAAATAGGAAACAAGAAAATGGGAATAACAGTGCCTAAAAATGTCTCAAAGAAAAAGAGTGTATAGAAACAGAAGGGATATAAGAGACACTCTGAGACTCAGCTTACAAAATGAGAAACTCCAACCAAAGCAAGAAGACTATATCCAAACTGAACATAATAAGGAACAAACAACTACCAGAAGAAATGAATATGTACATGAACCTTTAGAGATAGACCGATGAAAACATGTCAATCATAGAAGAAAACCACAGCCAAGAGCAATGCCCCTGCTATCTAGTTTAACCCAGTTCAATGCAGCTCTACTGGAGTTGAGCAATCAATTTCAAACCCTTTCACTGGAAGAAAGCATGCAGATACCGGGAGAAGGGACATCATCAAGTGTTTCTGTGGAAGGAAGAAAAGTAACCCAGATTTCCCCAAGGGGAAAAAAAAACGTTAATGTTGGCGATAGGAGATTCACTTCTCAGGGGAGCAGAAGCAGCCGTCTATAGACCGGATAATCAACCTAGGAGGTATGTTGTTTCCCTAGAGCAAAAATAAATGATGTGGCTAAGAGCCTTACTAAAATAATAAAGCTAACAGATTACTTTCCCTTTCTTCTCCAACCTGTGGAGATCTATGACACAACAACGAACCTGAAAACATTATCAAGAGACAACAAGTAGCTTGGCAAGAAAGTTAAGCAGTTAGGAGCTCAAGTGGTATTTTCATCTGTACTTTCAACAGAAGGTCAAAATCCAGTGAGGGATCAAAGGATATTAGAAGTGAACCACTGGCAGGACCTAATCCCAAGCATAATCCCCAAGACAACCAATCAAACAAGGAATTAGGGGCTGGTGGGAAGGAAGAAAAACTCAGATACAAAGCACAAGATGTAGGAAGCATACCCAGGGTCAGCCATAAAGGACTCAGATGCCTATATACTAACAGATAGACTTTGAGGAACAAACAGGATGAGCCTAGGTGGCGCAGTGGTTAGAGTGTTGAACTGCAGGCCACTTCTGCTGATTCAATCTAGCGGTTCAAAT